>JAEUWK010000626.1:0-33705 GCA_018524425.1 Podaxis sp. AQ795752 | reverse complement strand
TCAAGTTAATCAAGTTATTGGGGGGCTGTGAATGATGGATTGATGGGCAGTACAATAGTCTTTGACGCTTTTGCGACAGAGCGAGATTGGTCTGTATCTATGTAGACGGGTGGATGACTGATGGTATCACTCGCTGTTGAACATGCAACTGTGTAGAGTGGAAACTTGATAGACCGAGGGTGCGGTAGAACAGTGATGGGAACCGAAGCCGGTGGCATTGTTAGATTGATAAAAATAAGAAATTGTCATGGTCACAGCAACAACAGGCCAACTCTTCCCGTCATCCTTTCTTCTTATCCTCCTTCACCTCCCCTCCCTTCTTCCGCCCTTTTCCTCCCTTCTTTTCTCGAGTCTGGCAGGTCCCGGACACTACACTTGCTTTGATTTGCGAGCCAATACATAATGGGCGAATCTTGGTTCCACAGAGAGTTCTTGACTGGGCGCAGGCTTGCCTTCAATTTCCTGTTCTATGGCGCCCACTTTTTCTTCTTCGCCTACGGCTGGTACACTCAGGTATGCACTTTACCTCACGTGTATATGCAGCACCCATCTCAGCCATCCACAGGCAGTTAACACAAGGCTGGCCGGCCTCAACACTCTCAAATGGTCGGTTTGGACATCCCGCGGCGCCGGTCTCGTTCTTGCCTTCGACGGTGGTTTAATCCTCATTCCAATGCTCCGCAACATCATCCGCATCGTTCGCCCACGGTTGACTTGGCTCTTCCCTGCCGATGAGAATATCTGGTTCCACCGTCAGGTCGCATACTCGATGGCTTTCTGGGCTATGGTTCACACGACTGCTCATTATGTCAACTTCATCAATGTTGAAAGGAGTCGTGCGTAACAACTCTATCTGTCTGTTCGTAGTTCAGAGCGGTACTCATGGAATAACGATAGAAATTCGAAAGCAGCTCGCGTTGCAGATTCACTATACCCAGGCAGGAGGCATTACTGGGCACTTTATGCTCCTCATAATGGTTATTATGTATACCACTGCGCACCAAAAAATTCGCAAGCAGTGCTTCGAAGCGTTCTGGTATACCCATCATCTGGCATTCTTTTTCATGATTGGTCTCTACACCCACGCCACTGGTTGCTTTGTCCGTGACTCGGTTGAACCAGCCTTCTCTTCCGTGTTCCCCTTCTACACGACTGACCACTGTCTCGGATATGAGAGCTGGAGGTTCATCATTTGGCCTGGCATCATCTACTTCGGTGAGCGTATCTGGAGAGAGATTCGCGCGAGGAGGGCAACTCGCCTCTCAAAGGTTTTGGTCCACCCTAGTGGTACGTTTTGTTCTCCTCGTAATTTTGTTTGTCTCGGTGTCTGATATGGTATTGTCATTGTCGTCAGGTGCTATGGAGCTCCGTATCATCAAACCTAGTTTAAAATACCGCCCTGGCCAATGGCTCTTCGTCCAAATCCCCGAGCTCTCCAGGTTCCAGTGGCATCCGGTAAGCCTCCCAGATCAAAAGCATTCAATCGTCTCACCACTCTGTCGTCGCATTAGTTCACTATTACCTCTGCCCCTGAGGACCCATACGTCTCTGTCCATATCCGCCAGGTCGGTGACTGGACTGAATCTCTCGGCGAGCGTCTTGGCGTTGGTCCCTCCGTTGTCAAGACCATGACCCAGGCTGCGATGAATGGCAAGGAAAAGGGCTTGAGCCAGGGTGACTTTGTCGAGATCGATACGACCATGTCAGCAATGACACTTCCGGCCGTGAGGATTGATGGACCGTATGGTGCACCTGCTGAGGACGTGTTTGGAGCTGAGGTTGCCATGCTTATTGGTGCCGGTATTGGTAAGTACATATACTCCTTATGTTTCGCGTATCTGTGCGGTTTATTGCACCTTGTGATCCGACGGGTCGTATTCATTTGAATCTCGGGATGGAGTGGATGAAACTGACGTGGTGTTGCTTTTGTTAGGTGTTACACCCTTCGCGTCGATCTTGAAACATATTTGGTACAGACAGAAGCGCGGCAAGCTTGGCAGTCTCCGCCGGGTTGAGTTCTTCTGGGTCTGCCGTGACGCACCTTCGTTCGGGTGGTTCCAAAGCTTGTTGCAAGAGGTTGAAGCCGCCCAGGCCGATCGTAAGTCCCCACCTCCGTCTTTTAGTGCACACGACCAATGAACGCCTGTGTTCCGTTGTTATGCAGCCAACTTCCTCCGTATCAATATCTATTTGACACAGAAGATCGGAGAAGATATGCTTTGGAACATTGCTGTCAATGACGCCGGAGCGGAGTATGACCCGTTGACTCTTCTCCGCACTCGCACCATGTTTGGACGGCCCGACTGGGACTCGATCTATTCCCGCATGAAGACGGCCATCGAGAGTGGTAGTTATCTCCCTGGAAGCAAGTCACAGCTCAAGACCAAAGTTGCTGTACGTTGCCGCTCATTTCTGAACCACGGAATCGTGTATTTGACTGATGAAATCCTCTCTTATGATAGACTTACTTCTGTGGTCCTCCTTCCATTGCCAAGCTTCTCAAAGAAGCGACTATCAAGCACTCTAGCTCGAGCATCAAATTCACCTTTGCCAAAGAGCATTTCTGAGCGCTATACTTGCATTCTGTTGGCTATGTAGCCTATGACGAAGCTTGTTTCGCCGTTGTTCGTTCTCCAATCTGTGTTTTAGGTTAAGTAGATACAAGATTACTTGTCGCTGTTGATTCAAAAGGGTCCTTGTTATTCCGTCCTCAGCAGCAATGACACAATTAAACTTGTTGTATTTGTGCGTACAGTACAGTAAGTTTGGCTGTATGGAGATGTGTTACAAAAAAGAACCCGAAGAAGAAGCGTGGTGATTATTCAAACAAGATTTGACAGGAGATGAACCAGAATGACAGCGGGGAAAGAACCGGCTAGGGAATCGACGAAACATCAAGGCACAAGTTTGTTTTTAGCTAGGAGGAAAGTGGCTAAGGTAATAGTATATATTAATTTGAATGTACCTGCGCTGAAAGGAGGGCAGGTCCTGCAGTGATCTACACCCGGAAATGAGGCAAAAAGAATGACAGGCACTCGGGCTGCGAGGGTCTGGGCTCGGTGCTGATGGAGTGGACATCGAAAGCCGATCATTTACTGTTAGCTGATGGGTGGGGCATGTATCAGCAAACGGAGAAGAACCCGGAAAGCGATGCAAGGCAAAAAGATTGAAAGTGAACGCGGTGCCAAAGGCGTGCTGTGGAGTGAAGTTCAGTAGGGAAAGATGATCGAAACAGAAAACGGGGAGAAGAAGAAAAAATTAAAAACACAGGCCACAGCCGCCAAAGTGAAATAGGAGAGCAATAGCAGCAGGCAGAAAGCAGGGGAAAAGCAAGGGAGGTTCCAGAATAGAAAAAGAAAGAAAAAAAAAATACACGTCATGGGTCGTAATCGGAAGGTGGTTGTGCTGACTAGAACCGGACAGGGGGAGGGGGGGTCTTGAGTTCCTCCATCTTGAAATCCCACAAGGTCTGCCTGCGAGCCTTGCCCGGGTTTGACATCCGCTTGCTGGCTTGTTCCTCTGCAATCCGACGAATGGTCTTCGCACGTGTCGGTTTGTTGTTGTCGACATCAACATTCCCCGAAGAGGGCGAAGTCCTAGAGAACGGAGTCGTACTGTTACTAGCACTTGCGCTGGTATGTAGTGATTCAGGGTTATGCATGTGTCTTTTATCCGTCCGGTGAGAGGACGAAGGGTTGAAGTTGGAAACTAAGAGACGAGAGAACTTGCTTGGACTCGAGCTGATGGCAGTGTTGCTGTTGAGACTAGAAGGTCCCGGCATAGGCTCGCAATTATCGTCTATCTCGTCCGAAGTCGGGTTGGAACTGTCCGTGAGATCATCGACAGAAGCAACAGGTGTGACTATGGGTTGATCCAGGTCGTGGCCGCGGAAATACTCGCCCAAATGTCGGACAACATCATCTGCATTGGGTCGGTTATCGCCCCGGTGCGACATACTGGACTTTCTGCCTTCGGTTCTGGAGGCACTAGGATAGCGGTGAGGCGATGACGGTAGCGGTGGAGGTCTTGATGGAGGGGGCGGTGTACGTGTTGGCGGAAGTGGCGGCGGTACTGTTGGCGGTGGAGGTGTTGGAGGAAGTGGCGGTGGTACTGTTGGCGGTGGAGGTGTTCGCAGCTGAACTGCCGAAGGATGACCAGTCGACGGGTTCTCGTGCTCATCCTTCAGGCTGCATGAAGATGAGGACGCCCTTCCATTGCGAAGAGGGGCGGACGCAGGTGGCCGTTTCCATGTCGCGCTGTCCTCCGTGCCGCTGGATGATTGGGGTAACGACGAGGCAGAAGAAGAAGAAGACTTGGAAGAAGAGGTCGAATGTGAAGGATACCCTGTCGACGATGAGCTGGGGGCGGCAATGGGGGCAGATAGTGGAGTTGAAGAGGAACGGGAACGTGCAGGCGGATTTGAATCGGGAATGTAATCTAAATTATATTTGGACGAGGTTCCCAAGTGCGTAGAGTATTGAGACGTCGGGGGGAGAGGCGGGGGGACATAATGGTATGAAGTGGCGGGCTCTTCGTCCCCTGGATTGGCTATGCGGTATCTGCGTTTACCTGGTCGACGGCTGTTGGAAGCAACCGAAGACTCGGACGTCGCATTGTCTTGTTCTTGTGCATCAACTGGTGACGGCGATGGAGCAGGTGACGGGTTAGGTCGTAAAGGTGTGATGTAGACAATCGGTGGACTGGGGCCTCTTGGGACTGGTTGCCTGACAGTCCCTAGTAGTGTTGCACTGTCATTACCCCTAACGTCTTGAGGCCGTACAGTGGCGTCCACTACAGGATGTCTTTTTGGTCTATAGGTTGCCTCGTCGTCTTGGTGCTCACGCTCACGTTGCTTCCGCCCTCCCACGTTAATGCGCGGCTCTCGAGAAGGATGCGGGACCTCGCTCTCGGTAAAAGCCCAAGTCGGCGGAAGTCTGAGATATGGGTGTTGTTTTAATTCAGCCGCTGATGGGCGTTGAACGGGATTTCTACAGCAATGCGACTAAGGTCTTGATCACAACATAGCGAGATTTTACTCACATGTGAAAGCACGAATCTCTGAAGTTATGGGCACTCGGTGGTAGCTCTTTTTGTAGCTGGACTGGTAAAGGCGGAGGTAATCGGGTCTCCCGCAACTAATGCAGGTTCAGTCAAATGATATGACACATGAGTGATTACCCAACATACCTTGAGCATGATGGCCATGAAATTCTCGCCTGCTCCCCATGGTTTTTCACCCGACCACATCTCCAAGACCATGCATCCAACGCTCCAGATATCTATCTTCCCATCATACCCCTTTTCTTTTGATCCTAGGATTTCTGGCGCCATGTACTGAACAGTGCCTCTCATAAGTGTATGTGCCCTGGGGCTGTACATATCATCGGCCCTTTTAGATATCCCAAAATCAGAAATTTTGCAGACCCCAGTAGGTTCCACGAGAATATTATCAGGTTTAAGATCCTGGAAACGCCAAGTAAACCAAACGGTCCACATGTTTGAACCACAAACTACTTACTCTATGGATGATGTTTCGAGAGTGAAGGTATTCCAACCCCTCAAGGATCTGTTTTGTGAAGGATTTGGTGACTTCTTCGCGGAAGCGTCCATACTTGAGAATGAGACTTGCGATCGTTCCTCCAGGCACATACTCTAAAAACCTATCATTGATTGGATTGACAACGTGAACTGTGAGGAAGTCGACAGTGAATACGCACACGCTGAGAGCTTCAGGAGAATGCTCATAACCAAGATACTGCACGATATTCGGATGATCCAATTCCCTCAGGGTTTCGCTTTCAAATGCAAGGAACCGTAGAGCATCTTGATGGGCGGGCTTGTGGTCTTCGCGGGGAAGTTCGACTTGCTTTACTGCCATGAGCTCTCCGGTGTTGGCATTCAATGCCATATACACTCGACCATAGCTTCCCTGACCTAGCAGTTCACCGCGCATCCATTTGAAAGTTGCTGAAGGGTCTCTGTAAGTGTTCAGATATGAGCTAACGGAGAATATGCACCTTTTTTACGCGATGGAAGATAGGACCGAAAAGTGTCTCTTCGCACTCCTTGGGCGATAGGCGAGAGTGGACCGGGGACCTGCGGACGATATGGAACGTTGGGTGTTGGACCGATCGGAAGGCGGGTCAGTGTCCGCACTTCCGATGCGGCAGTGGAGGAGCGATTCTGCAGGGGCGGCGGCCTCACCCACGTGGACTCGATTGAAGGCTGCTTCCTGAGACTCATGGTTGACGCTGACCAGCAGGTATAGAGAAAGGAGAGGAAAGACGGCCTGCGAATGAGGAGATAGGTGGGATGGGAACTGACAAATAAAGGAATGTGCCAAGGACGTAATTCTCGAGTCTATGGCTGCATGACACTTGTTGGCTTATCCCAACGCTACAATTACCACGACAGAAAAAAGCTGAGATTTCGATGATGGTGATGCTTAGATGTTTACTCCTCCTGCACTCAATATCAACGGATCTGACTATTGGTATCTCACTCAGTGGCTGAAACGAAAGTCATCACAGCATTTTTGGTGCAGTTTTCTATTTGGGATCGTCCAATCCACTGCAAATGAGAAACCGGTACGCGAGGCCCGCCAAAATGGAACACCAATGAAAAAGCTCAGCTCAGCGCTGATCGCCCATCATCAGAACCCCCCCTCACTGATGACCTGCTATCATGTTCGAGATTCGGAGTTGTTGTCCGTGCGAGACACTTACCTCCAGCATTAGCCTTCTCCATCCGGCCTCTGCGGTAGGTCTTTCAGCGGAACATCGATCAAAGTCAATGCCACGATGGCCGCCCGGTATATACTGTAAGTGGTCCGTTGGCCGGCCACAAGCTCTACATCACTTTTTAACTCTCGGAATTCAGACTGGATACATACAAATTGGCATAAGTCGGAAAGGGACCCCGCACTGCCTGGCCCCATTAGCCGAGGAACGACCGTTGCAGTGATTCAGTAAATACTCTCGCCTTTGCAAAAATAGAATACAGGCATGTGACCCCCGAGTCGGAAGAAAGTTACTGGAGACTCGGTGCAACTTGACTGGCTCTGCTAGCATTTGTTCGTCAGCCATCTCCTCTTCCGTTAAGTCCTACAATTGTTTCAACAGCACCTGCAATGTCCTTGAGCCCTTTGCTTTCACGAACGTATCCCGACCTGAGCATTAATGTGAAAAGGTACTCTTCAACACTAGATGTGGGTTTCAGTTGCTTGTCAACAATCCATGTGGACACAACGATGCAACTCGTACAATGTATCATTGATTAGGCCATTTATGGTGAGATCTCCCAACAAACTCTAGTCTGTCCGATTCCGCGGCATTACCACGGGCAGTGTCTCAAGTCCGTTGGTATAAGAAGGATTTAGGAATTAAAAGTTAGGCGGGAAAACCACTCCAACGAGTGTTGAACAAATCGGTCTCGGTGGCTTTGTCAATGCCGCCAATGGGAGGGGGAGGGGAAAATCCTTCCAATTCAATTATCTACTTGTGCACTACGAGGGGAAACTTGGGAGTCCATGAAGTTGGTGGGTGAGACAGAAGAAAGTCAAGGATTCGGCCGAAAAAAAGTGGATATAGTGTCTGCAGTAATGAGTATCAATAATCACTGACGACTAAGTCTGAACTCGATATGGTTGTTGGTTGGATCAAAGTTCAACATAGCGCTTAGCTTTCAGGTCTCATGTCGCCGCATTCCGCAGACTCCTCATATCAGTCGGACTCCACACATCAGCTCAGAACCGTTCATACACGTAAACACTACCCTATCGAGGGGGGTAGTTACCTAGTACCGCCCACCTCGTCTTAGCAGGTAGGTTGCATGTACCAGTATAGAAATGCAGAGTATAACAACATCAGACCTCACGTTCACCTCTACACTTTTTCCTGCATGAACAATCCCACTACTAGACTCCTACACACATTTCCTCAGAGCCCTCCTCCATCATAGTAGATAATCTGATAGTTCAGTACACGCTCACTGGGTCTTAGGTATGCTTGTGTCAGACCTCACGTGTTAACTTTGAGTTCTTCCTAATTAAGCAAGTCGCAACACGTGTTGAAGATTTGAGGACGCGTTTGAGGTATTCCAGTTCAGATCACAACTCTGCCATATGGCCTCCTCACTCACTGCCTCTCGTTCCTTTGGTCTTTCTCAGTCCCAGTCTAATTATGCTCTAGCTCCTCGCGCACCTCAGCAACCAAAACCCGCAGCCGTGGACCTTGCTGCTTTGCAGAATGCAAGTAGGATCTTGTACGACCAATTCGCGAAAGATGCACAAATAATTCCAGATCTTGGGGAAACTCTGACGGCTTGTACGTTCATCGGTATTAGTGGATCACTCGTGTCTGAACTCTTGGACAGCAGGCGGCCAAGCCTCGGCTTCATACAGCATATTCCCCGACGACACTCGAGTTCCATACCAGAAGCGGCGATTTATTGCAATCCCCGAGGGTCTCTTTCAGTATTATGATAGTGAGTGGTCAAGTCTTCTTCTACACGGGAGGGCTTCTGAAACGTACTTCAAGGTGCCAGTGTAACATCTCACATGGGCTTGATGCCGGAACTCGAGCGAGCATGGATTTCAATTGACCATAAATTGTTTTTGTGGGACTACAACGATGGGTGAGTTCCTTTATGTGGCCGAGACTTTGTGAGCTCACACAGCTCTTTAGGCAGGATCTCAGCTCCTTTGTTGACCAACCAGACGTCATAACTTCTGTCACTCTCGTACGGCCCAAAGCGTCACTGTTCGTTGAAGAAATATCCCACCTACTCGTCATTTCCACACCCGTTTCTGTGCTCTTGCTTGGAGTATCAGTAACCTCGGTGCCTGGGCCTGACAGCCGATATCGCAAGGAAATTCAGTTCTACGCTACAGATCGCAACGTGCCTACGGATATTGAGATGATATCTGTCGTCGGCACCCGGGACGGTCGCATTTTCATGGCTGGTGCGCAAGATGGATGCCTGTATGAGTTGCATTACCAGGAGACGGAGTCTTGGTTTGGAAAGAGAGTTCAACTCATCAATCATTCCGTGGGCGGTGTCCAGAGTCTCCTTCCTCGCTTTGCATCAACAACCAACGGTGGTGAGTGGTGTTTCATGGATAGAGAAGGGTCATTGAGGCTGTTTCATAGATAGGATCGTCATGGTCGTGTCTGATTTATCAAGGGATTGCCTTTACACCCTTACTGAGAAGAATACAATATCAATATACAAGCCCAACGGTGACAAGGCCATACAACATATCCAGACATTGTCGAATGTCTACAAATCCGCACAAGACAAAGCTCCCGGATCGCCTGCCTTGACACCCCAATCCTTCCAGATCATATCCCTTCACGTCGTGGAACCCCAGGAATCGCGGTCGGGTATCCAACTGCTTGGTGTTACCACTAATGGCGTCAGGCTATATTTCGGACCTGCTCCTTCCTACGGTTACTCCTATACTCCTGCAGCCAACAGTGTTCGTGCGTTGCAGCTTTCGCATATACGACTCCCTCCATCAAATCTCCTCCACCCTGACGACCACTCGCAATTCCGGTCAACGTTACCACCGTATGGACAAATTTCTCAAAAGCCCACACGTGGATTCGTTGTTTCATCCATTGAGAATACCTGTTACTGCGACGGTCTATTTGTTGCAGCACAACAGGGTGACTCAGACGGAACGGATTATATCCTTTGCACCTCTCCTGATTTGACACGCATTGGCTCTCTCGGACAGCTCAATGTGCCACAACAAGGAGGACCAAATCCTCAGCAATATGGTGGATTCAGTGGATACACAGGGTCTGCACCTTCGCAGCCGCCCTTGACCGAGTACGCAACGTTGTTGTCAATACCCGGTAGGACGTGGGCTATGGCTGCTGTGCCTAAACACCCGTCAACCACACCACAAAACACACCTAATCCATCGGTTATCAACGAGTTGGCCAGACAGTTTGGGGAGTCGCCTCAACAGTTCATGCTTTTGACGAATAGTGGATTGTCTATTTTGAGCAAGCGCCGAGCAGTCGATTACCTAAAGGCGGTACTGGAGGAGCTCCAAACGGGGAACTTGCAACCTATAATCGAGTTTAGGGACAGGTGGGTTCCTCCCCTCCTCTTAGCTAACGTTTTGAAAACCTATTTTTATCTCACAGCTTTGGGCGAGATCAGACTTGTGCGATGCTATTAGCACTTGCCAGCGGCAACACATATCTTGATGGAGAAACAGCATCAAATGGACCTGTCGTTTATGCTAGCCCAGAAGTTGCTGCCGTTGCCAAGCAGGCCTTTTATGATTTTGGCGAGCGGCCTATATGGACGGAGCGGGTCACATATGGTGCTGGTGTGTGCTTATGGACTTGGTGGCTAATAATTACCTACCCCCTCACTTGCTCGCTATTCTAGCTGATACCCAAGGTTCAGCCATCTTCAGTGGTCGCCGCGAAGGGTTCGCGCTCTATTTTGCGCGGTTGGTACGCCCGATGTGGAAGGCCAAGCTGACGAAACTCGGGTATGGTGACTTCTGTGCGAATGTTCGATTACACATTCTGATTTTCCGTCATAGGCCGCTGGAAAAGCAACAATTGAACGTCCCAGAACGTACTCTTGTCACTGTCCAAAAGAATCTCTTCGCACTCAAAGACTTCTTTGACAAGAACCCTCATTTATTCCACGCTTCTCCCGGAGACTCCACAATAAACCAAGAAGCGTTGAAGGTCGGGTTAACTTGCCGTTTGGTAAAAGCTGAAGTGACCAACGCAGAGTCAGGCTGAGCAACATTCTGTGACGGAGCTCCTTACCCTCCTCACTCGGACTATTGAGGCACTCTCCTTTGTTCTCCTTCTAAATGATTATCAAATCGGGGAACTCGTCTCGCAGTAAGTTTCTTCCTCGCAGATCTCCATCCATAGATACTGACCGAGACCTTGTATGTAGATGTGACAGGGAGACACAAAAATTGATTGCTGACCAGACCTTCGAAGGCTTAATCACAGCGCAGAATGGAATGACAATATCCAGGGCGTTGGTAAACGTCGTCATTGACCAACAAATTGGCCAGCAAATCAGCGTGAGTTCTCTCACAGTGGGTATGAATCCTTGCGCCTGATCGATTGATATTCTAGGTTGATACCGTCAGCGAAGTACTCCAGCGCAGATGCGGTTCATTCTGTAGCACTGATGATGTGATGTTATACAAGGTGTGCCATCAGCCGCGCCTTTCAACGGCCACACTCCATCTGACCACCTGATATTTGGGTGATAGGCAAGAGAAAACATCCGAAAGGCTGTTGAGACAAAGAGCCCGACGGAACGACAGAACTGGCTTTCTGAGTCATTACGGTAATTCCCTTTAGTCCATGCCGAGGTATATGACTTCCGAGCCGTTATTTAGGTTATTCACCAAGGGTTCCCGAATCATTGAATTTGAAAGGTTGCGCGAAATCATTGGAGACTATCAACAATTGGATTACGCGAAAGGTTCTATTATTCATGTCGCATTCCCATTGTGCTGTATGTTAATAAGAGGCAACAGGTGCTATTCTCTTGCCTTTAGCATGCGCCCAAGTCTTCGATCCCGATAACATTGGACTGGAGTGTTGGTATGCGGGCTCGCCGGCGAATGATGCCCGCCAAGAACAGGCCAACCAACGAATGCGATGTTATGATCTCGTCATGGATTCGCTTTCGGTGTTCGAGGAGAAATGTGGGGCCAAGAAACCTGCGCAGGTTTTGCCTGGTCTTGACGATCCCGAGACCGTGCGCAGTCACGCCTATGAACTTGCCTTTGCGAGTGAAGACGAAATGTTTCATTCTGTTCTTTATGACTGGTTGATCGGCCGTGGTCTCGCGGATGATTTGTTGGAGGTATATCCATTTTTCATTGTTTTACCAGTGGTTCACTCTCAGGATATGTCAGATGCGACCTACCTACCTTGAAGCACACCTCAGGCGCGAACCTGTAACCGTACAAAAATATCAATTACTCTGGCAATTTTACGTCAAGAATGGTCAGCCTCTGCGTGCCGCCGAGATATTGGCCGCCCTGGCAGACTCCAATCAGTGAGCATGGTGCTTTTATTTACGTACAAATAACTAACTCGATCCCCTGCCCAACCGTATGTTTTGGTCCAGATTCGATCTCGACTTGAGTTCACGCTTGGAGTATCTGACCCTTGCAGTTGCCAATGCCAAATCTCATCCAATTTCAGCTGGCGGCCGTCACGAGACTGCCATCCAGTTCTTGACAGATTTGGAAGAGAAACTGGATGTCGCTCAGGTTCAGTTAGAAATATATCACACGCTTCTACCTCACGCCAATGACGCTCCTGAAGTCGAGCAAAAAGTCCGAGCGTTATCTAAACAGCTTCTGAATATGACGGAGGTTAGTTCATCTGCCCTGAATCGATTCTACTTGTAATACTCATCAGATTGGTCTAGCTGTATCAAGGATACGCGGTGGCATTCCAGTTGCCTGCCCTTCAGCTCCTCTGTCTGCATGTATCGGAACACCGAGATGAAAGCGTAGTTAGACCTATATGGAACCAGATCTTCGACGAGAGTGAGCTGCCGGTTCTTCGGGTCTCCCCCATGCATACTCAGGGATTGCTCATCTAGTCCTCAATGAAAACTTGGAAACAACGGCAACGGCGGATCTGATCTTATCACGGGTCGTTCCCCTGGGACAAAGATTCTATCCATCAACCAGTGCATTCCCACTGCGTGCGTTAGCGAATGAGTTTCTAGATGTTCCGTGCTCATAGCCCCTCTCTAGGACACGTTGCCACACTGCTAGTGCGATTCATGTTGGCACACAAGAACGAATTGCCCCATGGCTGGGCTCCTCGGATATTGATCCAATGCGGAGTTCCATTCATCGAAATATGGGATGTGTTCCATGAGATGTATGAATCTCAAGTATGTTCCTGACGACGATTGTCATTTCCCCTCTGCTGAAATACCGTGCAGATCCCTCCATTTAATGACCAGGCCAATGTGCAAGCAATTTCATCCGATATTGCTGTCCTTCTAAATGACTGGCTCGAAGAGGCCTTGCGACCCCAGTCTTCTGTTTCTGCAGGAGAGTTCCCGGTTGGGAGGATTGATTCAACGATTGACCATTATCTCTCTGAACTGGAACCTAGTCGGTCGGAGACAAAGAAAACGTATGAAAATATCAAGCGCCAGCTGCGACGAAACTGGTAACGAGTCTAATCTAGCGGCTGCTTTTTTGATGTTTCTTCTGTCTTTGCTCTCAATGTTCCTTAGTTATCGATGTGTATCATGTATCACGATGTTCATGACCATGTGGATATCCTGAAAGTCAACAACTATAGCCTAAAGATATCTGATTTTTGAAAGCTAAACAAATATAATCACGCAACTTCTACAATGGCATCCTCTGCACGTAACAGGAGACGTTGGGTGATAGTTTGCGTCAGTCGATATACTTTGAGTAGAGCCCTAGGGATTCGAGGAGAAATTGTTCAGTAACTCCACAGTCGTAGACAGTGGTTAAGAACGGACCTCAGGGCACCCACGACTAGGAGAGCAACAACAATCAGAGCTGCGATATCTCTTGAGCTGTCCCGGCGGCTACGGTTGCCTCTGTAACGAGCCAACCACTGCACTGGCACAAGATACCCCACAGAAAGTAGCATGTGAACAAGAGAACCTGCACCGACGAGTGGCAATCCCAGGAGAAATCGCTTGATGAATCTCTTAATGAAACCGGGATTATTTGGCGGACGAAGCGGACGACGAGCTTGGTGACCTCGAGTGCTCGTTCTGCTGGAAGGGATAGTATCATCAAGTAGGCCCTCGATGCCACCTTCCTTCAGAATGCGAAGAGCAGCTACAACTAGATCCTGGGCCACTTCGAACGGTGAAACATAAAAAAATGACCATGAGTAGTAAGAGGTCGTTGGCTCTTCGAATGCAGCCATGAAATAGGTTGTGATATAGGAAGCGAGCATCACGATGATCGTGAAAAGGAGGCCAGACAGGCCACCTACGAGGACTGTAACGAACGAGGTTAGCCATGATTGACGACCTCGCTAAGGGGAGACGAGATACCAGGATTTGAAGCCAGACCGACCATCCGAGTCCGAGCGAAGCGATACTTGTAATGACATTGGGGGCACGAGAAGAAGGCGCTGTGAGATGCAGAACTGTTTCTCCACTTTTGGAGACATCGCACATGAACATACTTTGGACATGTAAGGGCAAGTGGGTGACATGGCCTGTTACGAAGACATACGCTAATTGACCCTTTGCACAAACAAGGTCGAATAAGCTTGCCTAGGTCAAATTCGGCTTCCGGTCCGTCAAAGCATATACGACATTGCTTGTCGTCAGGCTGGTTGCTGTTGTTGTTGCGAGTGGTGTCTGACATGCAATGATATGTGCTGAGGAGGGTGTACTAGTATTACGAACAGTGTAATGGTACATGGAGTCTGATGAATTGGTTAACATCCACGTGTTTCATAACGGCCCGAAGCCGGATCAATGCTGCACCCCTCCTTCCTGTTGGTTCGACTCGTTTCTGGGACCTTGTGCAAGGCCCGTTTGTGGATTCTATGGGTGATAATGCACATTCTGGTCACCTTAGAATCGTGGGTGCCTTCGCCGGCATTGGGAGCGGTATGTAACCTTGACCTAAACCGCACCATTTAGTTCTCTAACACGAAGTCTTGCCCTGCCTTAGGTCTGACCAAGGTCAACTATTCTTCAACTAAGCGAGCTCAAAATGTCATCAGCTGACAGTGCTTTTAGGTCGCTGTAGGCCACGGGTGAGCACGCCTTTAAGGTCGGATACTTTCGTGGCAAGCATCCCGGCGCATAGCGCTCATCATCATCGCCGTTCACCAGGGCAGAAGTGGGTCTGAGTCCTCACAAAAACTAGATTTGACACCGTGAAAACACGAATGCAATGTTCTCCACCTGGAACATACCGCGGAGCCATTGACGTCCTCACTAAAATCGTCCGGAATGAGGTGTGTTCGTCTGCCATCGCATTCATTAAACTTAAACTGATTTTCCTGACACTCCTCATACATCGGATTTGTTCCTATTAGGGCGTTCTTGCACTCTACAAAGGGGCTACGCCCCCAGCAGTTGGCTGGGCCGCCATTGATTCGGTTCTTCTTGGATCTCTCCATAACTACCGATTATTCCTTCTCCGACATGGCATGACAGAATCTCACCCTGTAAGTGGGCGCCCGCGCCTGACTGTCCTAGGCCATGGCGTCGCTGGGCTTTTTGCAGGTTTGACCAGGTCAGTATAGGACAGGGTACGACACAGTGGCTCCGCCCTGTTAATTTCCACTCTTTTGCTGTCACAACAGTGCTGTAATTGCCACCCCCGTTGAATTACTCAAAGGTGTGGCTTCCAGAACTTTTCACTTATTATTTGTGCTTACAAAACCCATTTGGCAGTTAAGCTCCAGCTGCAATCCCAAAGGGCAGCTGCAGACCGGCAATTCAAAGGTCCCATTGACTGTGCTCGACAAATAATCCGCATGCAAGGTATCTTTGGCATGTGGTCAGGGTTCACAGGTAGCCTCGCTTTCAGAGCCAATTTCTTCTGGATGTTCTTATCGGTCGAGGTACCCCTCCGCTTCAGTGAATTTGCCGGAGTATCCAAGCTAACTTAAAGAATACTAAGGCCTTAATGCGTGGTTTTTCCCGTTTAGAAGGAACTCCTTATGCAGTGAGCGGTCCCAAGTCCTTCCCTTACCAGGAGCCTCATCTCTTCCGGATCTCTTGTTACCACCCAATAGATATCAACCGGCACCGCGAACTTCCTATCGGGGGGCTTTGCATCCTTTGTCTACTGGGGCATGGCTATTCCTGCCGACAACATAAAAAAGTAAGTAGAATTCATCAATGGCAAGCTCTGATCGGGATGCCTCATGGGCACGACCAACAGCCGAATGATGGCTTATCCACATCCAAGACCCTTTCCTGCACCATCGACCGTTCTGGATTATACCTTTGCACGGCCATCATTCATTGCCGTGGTGCGTCAAACCTATGTAGATCAAGGCTTTGCCGGATTTTACCGTGGCCTGACCCCGACCATTCTACGTGCATTCCCCGTCAACGCATCCGCTCTCTTCGTATATGAGGGAGTGATGCGGCTTCTGGGTGCTGAAGAGGTACGAATGACATAGTTTTTTTCTCCTTCGCTTCCGCGTCCAGTTGCTAATTCCCCGTCAAACCTTATCCTTCTACAGACGCGTCATTGAATCAAAAAACAAACTTAAATCCTGTATCTCGCTAGATGAAATGATGGGATTAGGGAATGGTGCAAGGAAACGAAACAGTCATAGTAATTCAGGTCCATTCTCTTACTGTATCTTGGTGTAACCCCACAAAAGGGGTTGAAGCCTTGTTGCAATGACCGCCCATAACAAGATATTCCCAGAAGTCATGCGATGTCAGGTGATGTGACCAGGTGCGGCTATACCTGCACGGGACTATAGAAGCAGATATCCTGTACTTATGTGTCAAAATATCAACAAACTGCATCCTAGAACCAGATATTTTTTGATTTCTGACTAGTATCTTATTCCTTAATATTCAATAGATATTGTACATTTCATGCAGATATAAAGAGCTAAGGGAACTAACATATCAACTGATATGTCTGGACAAAAGACATGTGTTGCAATCTATGGGTTATATCAACAGTTCATATTAGAACTATAACTGAGTTACATATGATATGGACAATAAATAAGATATCTCGGTGGGAGGAGATATGCGAAACAATACGTTGTCATTCCGTGTATCTCCTAACACGATATCTTGTCTATTATTCCCACCATACGTAACACGGTAGTAATTCTGATATGAGCTGTTAATATAATCAGCAGATAAGTAAATATCTTGAGCACAGATATCAGGCGACATGTTGACTTCCTCAAATTTTTATATCTGAATGATACATGTAATATCCCTTACACATTAAGGGACATGATATTCAAGATATCTGGTTTGGAGGTAAGCTTGTTGATATTTTGACACGTAAATATGTACAGGATATCTACTAGCTTTATATAGTCACGCTCCAGCAGTGAATTCTGCGGGGTTGTGACACATCAGATCACGTATATAGATCCCTGGCCCTGAAACCAGTGTTATCCTTTGAACAAACATTTGCGTTCATTTTTGGCCAAAACTCTTCCCTAGAGTCCTGAAAAAAAGTTATTTCTGACATAGTTATGAAATGAAAAGAATTAAAATGCATTCTACACACTTTTGAAAGAAATTTGAAACATTTGTCACGTTTTATCATACTTTCGCACGTGGCATTCGACGGGTGCAATCCCTCTACCTTAAGTCACAAACTGATGACCTGACAAACCATATTAACCTTAACCCATTTTGGAGCAAGAGCTGCCAAATGGGGACATGTGTTAAACACATTTACCCATCCAATTTGCAATTTCTTCAAAACTTTCCCTCGCTCCAGGTCCGCTCTTTACTCTTAACGCATGACATGCGGCTGATTTTAGAATTTATGTACATACTAAGTACAGGGATAGTTTACAATTACAACCCCACAGGGCATTCCAATAGGATTAGATGACCGCAGATTATAAGGCGTCATTAAGGTGTAGGGTGTGCGGTGCTCATATGTAGCACCTGGAAAACGTACTTGGCGGAAGAAGACAAGGCCAGTTACCTTTTTCAATGGCAGCCTCCCATGGCCCATCAGAAGACCGGTAGAGGTCCATCGCTGCTCTCGCATTTTCCACCTATATCACTCTCAGTACCGAGACGACGCGCTAAATATGAGAGGTACGCACGGGGTTTATGTAGCTTCCAGGCTGTTGGATCTCACGATTCATCAGACTCCACATGAGAGTAGGTAGTCCAACCATTTGTTGTGCCTTCAAGGCGTTGCGAAATGGCTGTCAAAGAATTGGCTATTCGTTCGCCTGCGTCCAAGTTCGGGTGACAGTGTGAAACTTACTATGTACAAAGCAACATCGCGGGTGTCTACAGCAGGGTGGGGTATACCGAGTACTAATGGGTAGATTACTAAGTCACTTGCTGCAAAGGGGAGCGGCTATTTGGCAAATACGAACCTGAAAGGTCATTCCAAAGGCTGTGGCCTATCAGGACCTTTCCTTTTACCAACTCGGCTACTCTCTGCTGTACCGTATTGAAAGGTAGAGCTTCGGCTACGGGTGCGTTAGCCCCTAGTAGCTGAAGCAGGTAAAAGCATTACGGGACATACGAGATGTAAGCTGCTGTTCGGTAATACCTGTAGTCGAAGTTCTATAGTCCGTTATTACCTGCCGAGGTGGATCACATCAGCCTAAGGACGAATCATGGTAACGAGGCGCATCATACATGGGTACCAGGCGACACAAATGCCTCGAATTGAACGGTACCAAACCAAGACACAACAGCAACATGACTTCAGAGGAAGCAGTTAGTACCCCTATCGAGGGAAAAGCAAAGGGATAGATCAAATAGCCTACGCGAGCATAGAGGTCGTACCTCCAGGACCTACCCCAACACATAGGCATGAAAGGGCAACATAGTCATGTTCAGTGCGAGGCATATTTAACACACGAGAAGAGGCGCAAAGGAAAACAGGGACAAGAACGTGCGAGAGAATCAATTAAAAGTATGGGGTGAAGCGGATAAAGAATTGGAAAAGAAAACGCTCACTTTTTGAGGTCTCGAGAGGTCGTGAGGGTAGTCCGATTTTGTGAAATCGAGATCTTGTTAATGTTGACACTATAGCAGTGCGGTGACACCATTTATCGGGAGATTCGAGTCAGAGTAAGCACCGGCAAACACGTTCCTAAGGAGCTTGGTTGGTCCAAGGAAGCAAAAAGCAGTGATGAGGAAATAAAGGATATGATCCCGTCCCGTCAGAGAAGGCTAATGTATGGGTAGCACTGTACTGCAAAACTGGGGGCAAAACCTAAAATAATTTAGGAAATGAGAAGCGGCTCTAAACACGGGTTGTAAAATTTATGTTTGAGCTATTTGGCAATTCGCCGGGGTTGTGCAGGGGGTTCGGGTACTACCCTGAGCCTGCTGAGTTTGTACCTGGGCGAGCGCGACGTGGAGAGTCAGAGGCTATGATCGACACTAAAGTGTTGAGGGAAGTCGTGTGGGACTGGTATTTTGCTCGAGTTCGATTCAAGAACCATCCTTCACAATTTGGCACCGTTGGGGCAGGCTGTGGACTAAGGTATTAAGTTTAGGAAGATCAGAGATTGCTCTGCTCAAAGAATCTTGACTCGGAGAAGCCAGTGGTAGTAGATCACAGGGTAAGGTATGCGTTCCGACTGGGCAACGCAGGCGGGGAGTTCAGCATTCATCTTGATCTCGATAAGGGGTTGCAATGAATCGATGGGAACGGGCAGACCTCGGAGGGTTTTACAAACGTGAATTGTGGTCCATTTGGGAAAGGCCACATAACGGTGGTGGAGAGACGTTGAACGTTAAAATTTTGATATATCGTATTCCGAACAACGGGATTTGTTCCTGGCCGCAGGTTGAACGCTCAACGATCGTCCGATACATATGCGTTACCACACTCGGTTACCTCTCACTCGCCACTGCCGCCGCCCACCGGTATAGATTTTCCCTGACGGAAAAACTGACCCTATAACTCAGCGTACCATTTTCTCGCTTCGCCTTCAGACATCTGCCAGTCTAAGTAGGTCCGATTGAACGAAACTTCGGATGGAAGCCACTGTCTCTGTCAAAACAGAAGCCGGACATCCTAGAGGCGTAGATCAGCCATTGCTGGCTCGCAAAGTGCCAAAGCATGCCGCAGGGACTCGAAGTTCTGACCCAGAGGTCGCTTGACTCTTCCCGGATTCAGACGGTGTCGGGAACTTGCGGACAATTTGAGTCGAAAGTCGTCTTATTGTATCCGCACTGTAGATGTTTCCGACCACCGGTCGTTGTTGCAACGACAGGTGGGAGATCCCCGACCAAAATCGGTGTCAAGAACAAGAAGGATAATGCATAAAACCAGCTGCATCCATTTCGATGAGGCTGCTTTCAGATGCCGTAAACAGACGTGGGCGTTCGTAGGACCCTCCACGAGTATTCCAGGCTCCGGCTGAAACCCGAGCTCGTGAGCTTTCTTAACCCATTCAGCCACAAGGGTCGCCATAGTGTGTCATTTCTCACCGCAGCCTCTTATCTCTGGTGGGCCGATGGGGGAGCTGGGAGATGGTTTTCATCTCCGACTTTATTTCAGTCTAGCCCTCGGCGTGTAATGCCTGAATCAAATATATCAATCGACTTGAATGCCGGTGTGCTTAATTGCCCCTTTACTGTTAGGTTTAGACATCTGCATGCCGTCCTTTCCGGGAACAAAGATTCTGACTGTCAGGTATTCAGTCGTCAAACCCTGGTCGCCTCAGATCGTCCGTCCACCTGCTCCGAAGCCTGATGATTGGGAAGACCTGGGTGGAACAATGCTACTTGGCTTGGCCTGAGGCAACCATTCCAATCCAGGCTTCAGTAAACTCCCTAGTTATCGGAGCTAAGCTCAGTTACATACAACAAAACGCTGTCTATGCCGAGGTGCTAATCACGGTGTTTATTGAGGCGTGATTTGGCAGGAAGGAATCCCCTGGTCTTTGCAAATGATTCTGCAATCATCTTGCAAAAAAACGTCAGTGTCCCCCAATGCTACCCGTAGTTTCTCGAAATCACAAAGCCAATTTCGACTTCTAACACGACGTCTTGTAAACCCCGTTCGGAGTTGCTTATTAGGTTACGTGTAGGGAGCTTCTCCAAGTGTCATATGAACAACAGGACCATGGTTATTCCATTGCAGATCGCAACCCTAGACGGCGTCTCAACTACTCAATCCTAATCAATTCATCACCTTTGTCTGTGCGCTGCTTCCAATGGACCCGTGATCTAAATTTTGTCCACAACACCTTCTCCGTACCCTCGTGAGAGAAGAGCTCTCGATCAGGAGGGCGGCGCAGTCCCCTTGAGTTGGATGATATCTGTATGGCCGGAGAGGTAACAGCGACAGAAGGCCTTAATGGATTAACCTTTCGGACCAGTTCCGCTTCATCCAGCATCGCCTGCGCAATATCCATCCGACCCTCCTTGAGTGCCAGTGTCCCAACTCGTCTACGCACACGATTATCCACAACTCCAGCTCCCCACGATTTCCGAAACGCCTTCATCACGTTAAAGGCAACTGTTCCACACTTCTTAGCCTTCTTCAGCGGTGACAAAATCAGGTAAAGGGTTGTCGAAGAAGGTTTGAAGGAAGGATGCATCTCCAATAGTGACACCAAAAGCCTACGGTTGGCGTACATAGAAGCCAACCCATTCTTTGTATCTGCGCTCAACAGCAAATGGATGATGTCCAAACACTGGGCTGCGGTTTCGTCACTGACGTTCGCAGGCAACATCGAAAAGAATGTCTTCACCAATTCCGCCGCTGCAAATGCCCGTCCATCACGTAGCATTGCGTAAACGGCGCCTTTAATCAGGCTCGGACGGGCTTTCCGTCCTTTCGCGCCAGATTCTAACACGGGATGAAGGCAAGCCAGAAGTCGTTGTCTTCTCAGATATGCTTTCGTTCCGGGGGCAGGATCTCTGGTTATATCGAGTCTAGGCAGGCGCACACTCTTCCCATCTTCGTCTATAGACCAACGCAAGTCTCTCGTATATCGAAGGGCACCACGTTTGGTCGTAGAGAGAAGCTCCAACCACAAATACCAGGGTACCTGAGCGGTAATGGGGGATAATCCATTTCGTAGTGGCTTTTCCAACGCTTCGTCAGGTGTGAGTCCACTAACTTGAGTCCACGCTTGTTCCCAGTTCCCCGTTCGTACAAGCCAGCGTATCGAAAGCTTGTGCGTGGTGGAATCCCGAGGAATTTTATCCTGGGTCATGGCATCGAGTAGCCAACGAGTGACGCCAAATTGAGCATGCCGTATAGAAAGTTCAATTAACAAATTGTAGGATTGTGTGGACCGAAATTTCGGGTATGAGTCGTGGTAGTCAATTAGAGCTGGGAATCTGGGTAACGGCTTGAAGGATAACGAAAGAAACAGGTTATGATATAGTGTTTGTTTGGAAGTTGGTGTTGGGAGAGAGGTGGAAATCGGAGCTTGTGGAATTAATGCTGGTTTTTGTGGTGGAGATGACGTAGGAGCGGCCTTGATGAGGGCATGTTGAGTACTGGCAGCATGAGGTTCGGAGTTACAGGGTTCGTCCTTTTCTAGATCTGGTGCATGGCTACAAGAAGCAAGTTCTGGTTGTGCCTCCGTTCCCTCGACGTCACGATTGGGAGGAGACAGTTCATGACGCGACTCTTTCGTACTCGTTGAGTAGGAGACCAAGAGTGATGTGCCCGAGGTCGTATTTGCCGTGACCAAGAATCTGCTCGGTGTCCGTTCTTCCTCCACCGTCCCAGGACGCAAATGTATGATCCGAGCCCTACTACTGGAAACTTTTATTTCTCAAGAGGGAGAAAAGTATGGACATACCACTCACCTGGTAGCATAACCCCGTTTCGCGAATTTCTCAGCTGCGAATTTATAGCTCGATTCCGGTCTACCGTAATAGCTCCTGACAGACCGAGAAGATGATGCCGCCGGTGTACTTTTTGTAATTGTAGACGCTACAGGATGTGGGGAAACGCGTCGAACCCATGCTCGGCTGGCGGCTGCCTGTAGTGCCTGAGTGAAGGGGGATATGCCAGAAAATGTCAATTGCGAGATCGTGGGAGCCGTCGGTGTTGGGAGATGGCGTAGAGCACGATGGTGCATGCATGGGATGATTTCGAGGTAAACGAGTGTTGTCCAGTGTCCAGCATTCAGTCCAGCAGCCCAACTGTCCGGGCTTGGCCGTCACTTTTTCAAGTTGTGCTCTATTTTCCAGAAATCTCCGATGATCACAGATACAAATACCTTCTGTATGTGATTACTTGCACAACCCAGTAAGAGAAATATAATGCAACGAGGGACCTCTGTGGCAAATAATTTCACTAAGACATGTCATGTACATAGTTGCGATGTAGACTGAATGACGGGAATGTGAGCAATGGAAAGGTCAATGGTTCATAATCCTAATGGGAAAAATCGTAACTAGTGCGTGTATGCATGAGTTACAACAGAAGCAACCAGAGCGGAAGGAAGGGAGCGTGAAAATGAGAGGACAAAACGAAGGAGAAACAAGGGGAGGAGTAATATATCCAGAAGCACATGTGGTGTGGATCATAATCAGACGTCCATCGATGCGTGAAGTACCCTGTTTACCAGCCAGCCGACTTTGACAACCCATTTATCCCGAATACCCTTCATGACATCCGCGGCCGCAAAGTCCTTTGTATCTGCAAAGGTATCCAAAGCATTCTCCCATGTCCGCACCGTTTCCACCCCAAACATTCCTCCCTGACGATTAACAATTTCGTCCACCTTATCCACCCAAGCATTCCATTCCTCACTTAGCCGGGGAAGTAACAATGGGGCAAGAGAAGTTTGAGTCAATGGAGGTTGATCCATAATATGTTGTGTAATCGCCGATATATAGGTAAAGGATTCGAGTGGGTGGAATTTCTCCTTGTTGAGCTGTGCGAAACTTGGCGGTGGAGGGGTCTGTTGCTGTTGTTGGGAACTTGCTGTCGGTTGCTTCGAGGTCGGTATACACGAGAAATATGGGAGGTATGATGTACATGCGGCAACAAACTCGTTTATGTGTGGCCGGAGTCGAGAGACAACGTATGCGTCTCTCATGCCCCCGTTGTGGTGATAGGATGATGTTGATGTATGCTGAGACCTGCTCCCAAAACCAAAGGCGGTCTGCGAAAAGGAGGGAGTGTTGGAGTATGGGTAAGCGTCACGCAGCTTTTTCGCAGCCTGCGCCAGTGCTTGGATTGCTGTGTCTAATGTCGGCCGGGGTATGAGCGGCAAAAGGGTTGATTTCAATGATGGGTGTGCTTTAAGCAGTGAGGTTAGCAGTGGTAAAAGTGCTTGTGGCGGTAGACTCGCTATATGCATGAAAGAAAAAGGTTAGGCAAAATTTGCGGCAAAAGGGTCGACAGGACAAACCTAAAAGGACCCCAACATCCACCTCATCCTCTTCCGATGTAGACGGCTTATTTTCCTTCGCAGCAGTTTGTTCCCTTGTCCCGACATCCGCAGGTGCGATCCTCGCCCGCTTTGGTGCTGCCCGCTTTGGTCGTTCTGGCGTTGGACTACGATCCATCGACTCGTCGCGATTTACCGAAGCTTTTCCGGAGGTAGCAGAATCTTCATCGTCCACTTCAAGCCGCCGTTTATTCGATTTATGCGATGGAGAGGCAGTCACTGCTGCTTGATTCAGTGAAAAGGCCAACTGGTGAAAAGCCTGGGGGTTTGTGTGGCCCGGCGTGGGCGCTGCTGGCCACCCCGAGGATACAACTCCAGGGATCGAGCTCTGGCCTAAGCCAAAGCCAAATCCGAATGGCGAAGGTGCATGGGCAACCGGTCTAGGAGCAAATTCTATGTGGTGATGCAGAACATTGGCCATACTTGCGGAGGGGAGGCCGGGATGAGGGTGAAAAGGAACCAGGGGATGCGGGAGGAGCCAAAGAGCCAGACACTTAATGCCTCTACGCAACCGTGAACCCTCAAATTATGTAATCAATCACCTCTCTTCTGGAAGCCGTGTCGTGGTGTGCTTACTCTGAAATAAATTAATCAGGGATGGCCGGCCCTAAACTTCCGATCTTCAAATTCGTGCATTTTTTCTCTTCATTGATTTTTGTCCTTGGTCTTACCCTCTGTCGGTCCACGAGTGAGTGTGTTGCTAGCTTTTGCGCGTATGAAGAGACAAATGAATCGCTACTTCGAAGCTGCGGCTCATGAGTTCTATTCATATACCCAAATTTCTGACACTTTCTGTCTCTTGATGTCGACTGCTTTTTCTAACACTCTATCTCTAGTATTTCACAAGCTTTTTGGTCATCTGCATCATTGGGTAGGTATCAATTTCCTTACTGGATCCCCGGAAGGATGCATACACCTAGAAGTCAAGCCCTGACGTTGTCTAAAGGACAAACGTTGAAGAGCAATACCATGCTAATACTGATCTCTCATTGACACCTATTCGATATTAAATCATCGATGTTCACCTTTTGTCTTCCAGGTACTTGTTCGTTCCTATCGCTTCAACCCACAAGATTACACTTCATCCTGATACTGAGTGTTCTTGAACTCCTTGACGACACTAGTCATCTCACAATGTCTTCAACCATATGATTCCCTGGGTCCTCATGGCCCGCTTTCCTCTCTCACCCGTTTTCCTTCACTGTTCTAATATGCATTACCTTGATGCAGGAACATCCATTAGCAATATCGCGTTGTAGTATACTACATCTAACCAAGGAAACAATAAAAAAGCTCTTGCATCTCCATTGTCCAATTATCTACTCTGGATAAGTCCATAGAACATTCAAAGCCCATAAACAACACAGAAAGAACGCGGTCTTTCCCTCCAACCCCCACATCCAGTTCATCTTACCCACCAGCTTGTCCAAACGCACTGAGGGTCTTGGACTTGTCGGTGACGGCCCATCCGCCAGTCTATCCACCCACCTCCTTTCCGCTGTTGGTCGAAAGGGTGTGTCCGGCTCAGGAGGCAACGGATTCCCATCCGTGCCCTTCCTCGCGGACTGTGCATCCGACGGCATCAGAGGGATCGACTCCGCCTCACCACCCCCGTTAGTAGTACGACCCCCTCGACTCGAAGTCGATGGCGCAACCGACACCACAGGCACCCCATTCACCTGCACAATGGGCAAGTTCTGTGGCTCACTGCACACAGTCTTCGTCACCTCCCCAGTCGCATTCGCAACTCGATGGCAAAGGTACACAAAGATAAAACTCGTCAACACAAAGTTGATCGGTCTCCACTTCGTCCCAGGAACAACCAACAACACACCCTTCGTATCCCCCGCCAACCAAAAATGATACTGCATGATGAACAACTCCAACGAACACTTGCCTACGAACATAAACGCCCTCGAAGACGTTGAGCGCAGCGTCGCATTCGCGTTCCTCAGCACCACAAACGCCAAAACTGGTAGAGGCGAGATGTATGGGTGCCAACCATTATACGTGAACTTGCTCTCTTGCATCAACTCGAATGCGAAGAACCATACGAGTACGAGAACAGACACTGCAGTGGCAGCTTTCGCAGCTACTTGCCACTTTGGGTGGTCTGTAAGCCTATACTCGCGTATTTTGATAACAGCCAAAGCAGCGAGCATCCCAATGTATACGATCCAGAAATCTAGTGTGACTCGGAACGTCCACTCCCGTGCCGACCACCGAATATTGAAAATGTCCTTCAACACCCCAAATAGCATTTCGAGTGGCCACTTCGCCTTGAAGAAACATGTAACAAAGGACGCAGAGAGGAAGATCTTGCCCAGCAGGAAGGTCGTGCGTTCGTTGTATTTCGAACCAAAGAAGAGCGTAGCATAGACGATGAGATACCACATCGAGACCAGAGGTGCGAAGTAGTAGAACATGTAGTCGGTGTTCATTGTGTAGGCCAGAAGCACCGTCAGGAGATTCAATCGGACCATGATCTGTGTGTTGAGTCAGTAAGGTAGTAAGAAGGAAAAATTGATACGAAGGGAAGTAAAACTTCCAGGTACACACCTGGGCGACCCGCACGAAGGAGAAATCAGCCTTCCGCAGATAGAAAGTGGTATGACCATAACCGGTCATGAAAAGATAGGAAGCGACCAGCACGCGAATGGGATTGTAGATGCCTGAAATCTTTGAGGCACCAAAGTAGTGGTAGATAAGAATCGCGACTACGGAAGATTCAAGTCAGATTAATGGATTGATTGCGCGAACTTGGAAATTTACTGACGCTGCATCCAGCCTTTCCATTCATCCGTCTGGTCTCGATTCAAGAACCCCAAATCCTTATCCCCTCTCCTGAGCGTGAGGAGGCCAGCCGCCAAACACACAACAGAAAGGAAAGTGAAAGCCCAAGGGTCGAATTGTTTCTGTTCCTTAAGCCAAAGACCTGTCCGATCTGCGACGTAAATGAGGAATGCCCCTGCACTTAACACGAGCGCAGGTATTTCGTTTTCTCCTAACAAAGACGTGATGATATCTCGAACTCCCGAACCTAATTAACGTCGAAAAGTCACACTCGATCAGAATCTCCCCGAGTCCGGGTGAAGCAAATTCGTACCTGACTTGCGCATCCTAAACCAGATATACGGCCCCCACACCAACACCAAGAACAGCACAAACGCATGCACGGGCGAAGGCACAGGATACCGATTACAGCACGTCTTGTTGAACGGGTAAACCTTGGGCAACACATTATTGCATCTCAAGTTCAGCAAAATATTCGCTTGGGCTCTAACAACCCCATCATTGAAATGCAATCCATCCTCCGTCTGCGAAGCATCCAACATCTCGTTGAACACTCGCGGAATGGCGATAGGCGACACCGTCGGTTGTTCACTCCCAATCCAGACCGTCTCGAGTCCATTGGCAACAGAGTACACGCGTTGATACAAGTCGGAATTCATGGCGTCGATATCAGATGGATGCATCGTTGCCAGGCGGTCGGGTGTGAGCTTAGATGGGGCAACGCGTTCGACCGGGAGTAAGACCGTCAAGTCCGCTGGCCAGATTGGTTGTTGCATGATCGTCGAGATGCAATGCGCCATGTTAGCTCGCCATGCTGATACGCCGCCCGAAGTATCCGCATAACGCAGATACCAAAGGCCCGACCCAAGCACAAGAAGTGCTGGACGTGTAGCTTTTGTAGACGCGTCTTGGGAGGAAGCAAGAAGGTCGATAGTATGACTACTATTGAGGAACGGATCCCAAAAGAACGATAATTCCGTGCCCTCGGACGAGTGCAATTTGTGGTCTAAATGTTTCTGGTTATCGTTCGCAGGGGCAAGCGGAAGATCTGGGTCGAGGATGTTGGCGAATTGGAAAAAGAGCTTCCGGGTAATGGAATCGCCAATAAAGATGACGTTTCGTGAGTGTAGACATTTTTCAGAATCTTTGGGTGTGTAAGTGTGGAGCATGCACCCTGGAGAATTTCAGGAATGCGTGATTGAGTAAAGTACGTATGTGCCAGGTGAAGACTGCGTACCGTCAGGTTGCCAGTTTTTCCAACTCTCGTCTAACCATGTGCCGGTGTTGAGAAGAGCTTGACAGTGCATAGGGTCTAGCCAATCTTCCGGCAAAGGGGTGGTGTCAGTGATCCCACATCTCTAAAATCAAGAGCCTCCTAACGAACCAAATAGTGTTGTCCGCAGCAGCCCGAGGATTGCAGCAAGGCATAGCGCAAGGACTCCAAGATAGTGAGGCCATGAGGGATTCAACACAAAACTTGGCGGCCGTAAAGGTGACATTCGGAACAAATTCGAGAGGATGAAAGGTAGAGGAGGGTGGTCGAGTGGAGGACAAGGCGCGACAGGGGCCCTCAGAGATAATATCCAGCAGGGTGTTTGAACGAATGAACATAAAACAGCAGGTAGAACAGTTAGGACATGAGATGTCGTGGACGAGCAGAAACAGCTGAAAACAGCCCAAATAATTAACCATATAGCGTTTCCACGTGGATCACATACTCTCCTCCCACCACCATCTCCTCTGGTATTTTCCCACGGCAAGCATGAACACCCAATATGCTGGGGACAACCCNGTGCAGAGTTCAACAACAACAATAGCGTTTCCACGTGACATTTAAACTCAAAGGGCGGCAACCGGCTAAATGCAGCTCAGTGCTCACGCTGCCCTATCCCAGTAAACTAAATGGTTTGACGGAGTGCTTTGCACGGTCAGAAGCATCGAGATAAAAAGTTCCGTTCATTACAGAAATGAGTGGCGCAGGATGTACAATATGCAAGAAGATTGTCCAGTCAAGGGTCCACGGATAATGCAGGGCTGCAACTGTAGTGCACTAGAAAGGATCAGTTTGTAGTCGTCGTGAAGGTGGTCAAGCCTGGAAAACGCTTGGTTAGTGGAGACGATAGAAACAGGGCTCGTCTGCGTACCAGTTCTAAAGAAGAATATGTCAGTATGCGAGTTGAAGGAAAACGGAAATAGACAATGGTACGCACCCTTTGCAGTGGTTATTGGCGGCAGTGGGGAAGCACGAAAGGTATCGGCAACCAGAACAAGCTAAACGAACCGGTCAAGTGTCAAGGAAAGATTAGAACGGTACAAGAACATACCCGCATAAGGATCATTCGTGTAGAAGTTCCGGGTGAGCACGACAAAGAGAATGATTGCCAGAGGGAGGGCAGCAATTTTGAAACTCCAAGTGATAAGGCGATGACGCTTTGTTACGCTAATCACAGGGTAGAAAACAGTTCCAACGAGGAGACCCATGACAAACCCACCAATGTGGGCTAAAAGCACCTAGTTAGCATGTGCAATTAAGATAATGGCCGGATGGACTAACCGAAATTGTCAACATCTGCAATCTGCGGATCAGCAAGCTACCAAAGGACGACGAAAGGTGACTTACAAGGAATGTAGCCAATTGCGATACCAATAAGGAGTTCAATGGTCATGAAAACAAGCTGGAGAACAGTAAGCCCGGATCAAGGAGAAACAAAAGCCATTTACCCTTCTCACGGGTCGGTAGTGATACTTCCAGTGGGCGAATAGATCCACCCAGGTCACCTGGCAAAACCATATCAGTTTCTCGATCTCCATACAAGGCAAAGGCGTACCGCAACAGTTCCAAAGATCGCTCCACTGGCACCCACAGATGGGACACCAACCAACGAAAAGTTGCCACCGAGGACGTTTCTATGAATAACACGAAATCTGAGTCACAATGCCCCTAAAAGGCTGACAGTCACTGGTGAACGCACCCAAAAATACCAGCGGCGAAATAGGTGATGATGAACCCTCCCGAACCCATTTCTCGTTCGATCTGCGCAGACAAGGTATATTGTGCGAGCATGTTAAGAAGAAGGTGAATTATTCCTGCGTGCAAAAAGATGGGCGTGATGAAACTGTCGTGTTGTCAGTTACACATGCAACCGTCGATGGATGAACAAATGCGCACCGGAACCACTGGTTAGGTTCCTTCCCGTTGAAGCCCCCGAAGCCACAAATCTCTTCCAGGGTGCATATCCGGTTTGGGTCTGGAGGGTTGGCAGTATTGTTCATACCTGAGTAGTGTGTGAGCATCGTGTCTGAACTTGAATCCTGAATATGTATACGTACAGGCCATGTTCGTCGACGTCGGTACATCAGCTACTGCTTTCATACATGGTGGGAAGCGTGCTCCGAGGTTAATGAGTGCCGTCGACGAGGGGCCCAACATCGGGTTAACCACCGGCTAGTCATCCAACCCGATATCAACGACGTGTCACTTACGATCGGCTGTGAGAGGTTGAACGTACCTTCAACGAGATCGGACTCCCTTGCTCTCTGGCATTCAGAATCAATTCCCAGATGAAGACTCCAATCATTACTATCGTCAGCGCCCACACTAAAGCCACCCAAATCAGCAACTGGTGGACCGACAAAGCCCCTGACGAAACCTACCAACAAAAGGATACGTCTGCCTCCCAATACCCCTCTTCTTATTCTCAATCCTCTGCTCCAGGGGGTACTTCCCACTAGCCAAAAACTTGGTAAACGCATTCCCCTTGTCGTTCTTATCTAACGGCTCCGCATACTCTACAACCATCAATCAATCACCCCGCCAACAAAATCCCTCATTAATCACAAAAAGGAATACACACCCAAATCATGAACCCCACTGCGCCCGGGCACAGCCGCATTCTTAACCAACGACGCGTCCTGCGCATCTTCCAACGGCTTCGTCTTGTCCGGATCCCCAGTAGCATACCCACCACTCCCATAACTCAAACTCGGGAAATACCCGTGCTTGCTGAGTCCATAATCATCCTCCTCGCTAACCTGGCTCAACTGGTCCTTTGAAGCGCCCGCGCCAGGACCTGCATTCAGGAAATCCGAGTTGTTGCCACTCCCCGATTTGCCGCTGTTGTAGAATTCCGCCGCCGCACCCTGGTGACTAACACCCTTGTCCATGGATGGGGTCTTGGAATGCACGCTGTAAGGGTTGGATTGTCTCCTCTGTAGATAGTCGCTTTGGACTGTTGAAACCAAATCGCCTTCTTTCGGGTTCGTCATCGGGGGAGAGTACGAAGATGAGTGGTAGTCTGGTTGAGAAAAAGAAAAGCCAGCGCCGTTGGAGTATGCATTAGCATTGGGATCATGATGGCCGGGTCGGTCGGTGAAGGGGTCGGAATATTGATCATAGTGGCTGGCCATCCCAGAAAGTTGGTAAATACCACTACTTAGCAACTGTGGAAGTGGTTGCGAGCGCAACTGGTCTGAGGTGTGTGATGGAAAGAGTTCAAGTCTGAATAGCCTTATGTAGTTAAGTGCAAGCACGCCTTGCCATGGCCGCTGATGGGACGCTTTGGGTGGAGACTCCGCAGCGGCCCCAAGACAACCCTGTGTCTCGATGCACTGCCACACCACCCAATGCCCGTCTTTCTTGTTGGCTCCCTTCTTTTCCTCTTTCTTCTCATAGCTTGTGGCGGCCTCGATCCAATCATCACGCCTTGCAGAGTCCAGCTCAACCACCAACAATCATTTAACAGCCGTTTTTACAGCGTGAATGTATCATATGGATGTTCCTACCCTAAATAGCTCGAGGAGAAATATCATAGACTATGCACAACGAACAAAGTGACGTCGACATGTGAGAATAGTAACAGTAACATTAAGCAAAACCAACAGCAGTATGATATGTCCAGTACATGCCAAGCATACCATTAAAACAGCTATATCCATGCCCGATTCTTCAATGCACGACTACAACTCATGCCTCCTCTCCACAGGTGTTACCTCTCCCACACTCTGCCTCCCCCTCCTTCCCCCGTGCGCAGACGGCTTCCTCGTAAGCGGCGTCAGCTGCGTATTAATCCTCACTGTCTCCTCCTCCTCAACAATCCTATGCAAATCATCTGCCGAATACGACGGGTGCAACGTCTTCTCCCTGCTCCCCTGTTCCTCATTCCCAGCCTCCTCACCCTCACCATCATCATCATCATCATCCGTAAACCTCGGATCCACAGGTCTCCCCCACCTAGCAGCAGAAACCACACCATCAATCCTCTGCAACGCACCAACACCCACTTCCCGGATTTTGCGATTACGGCACCGCCAGGACATAATCCCACCACTTTCCTCCTGGCTCCTAGTATGACTGAGGCGACTGGAACTTCTCTGACTATCCATACTCTTTCTCGATGAATAATCTGGATGACCATTTGCCGGGGTATTTAATTTCCTCGGCAACGCAGCCAGTAGACGAGGGTCCGAAGGAAACAGTAGTGGAATCATGTATCTCGAATCGAGTAGCTCACCGAGAGGTTCTGGTGGCTTGAGAGGTTCCCAGATGGACTTGTCTTTCGTCTTGTCAAAGAGGAGGTCAATACTAAGCTGGGGGTTGAGTTCGGATGTTCCATTGGTAGTGGTCGATGAGAATGATTGATCGCCTTCGACTTGGAGCGATGAAATGCTATCACGATCGCCTTCTCGTTCCTTGAACTGTCATATCAACATCCTTCAGTTTTGCGGCTTCAATATGTTGACAATGATGATACCTGCCTCCTTGCGCATAGCTTCCACTCCCATCTTGACACGATGCCTCTCCCAGTCTTTTTGCAGTTGCGTCAAATATTGTATGCATTCATCCGTCATACGACCTTCATTAACTTCATATTTGTAATCCCGGACCGCCCGACGCATCTAGTCTCATAACATCGATTCATTAATCAAGTATCCATCATCCAACAAACGTACCTGTAACGGATTAATTCCTCTCATCGACTGAATCGTCGCCACAAGATCAGGAAATTCCGTGATAGAAGATAGACACTATATCCCAACATTAACAACATTCGCACCGGAAACCACTCCGCGAGTCATACACATACCTGCAGCCAATTCAACAAATCCCTCACAGGTGCGAAATGGGTCAAGATTCCATTTGGTAACCCAACCTCTGCAAGCCAGTCTTCCAATACGGACAAGTTCAGGTTGATCTGCACAGCTCTCGATCTGCAGAGGTACTTCCTGCGAGTAATAATTCGGTTAAATGTTTCGCCTACATAGCCACCCAAACGTCAGGATACGAACGTAACAAGTTTTATAGACTCACAAGCAGTCCAGTAAAACACCTGGGACCACAGTTGCGTTATCAACGCCGGGTTCACTTCCGACATCACCAAAAACGAATGCAGCGCGGACAAGAATGCGGTCAAATCCATTGGCGACGGTACTTGCGGTGCCACCGACGCCGCATCTGAAAACAATGCGTAAAGTGGAGTGGAAGACTGCGACTTCTTCGAAAAGCCCTGCCGTAGAGATGAAAACCTTCTCTGGGTTGGCGAGAGTGGTCGCCCAGGAGTTGAAGGTGCCGTTGTAGACGTGGTCGAGCGGTTTGCATTAGTGCTGGTGCCCTTTTTACGTCCAGTAAGCGAGCGAATGAAGGACCATTCGGATTCAAATTGAACCGAGTCAAGGTCCGAGGAGGGGGAGAATTCGAGGAGAGTGCTGTCGAGAATTTGGTCTATTCGTCGTTCAGCAAACCTGATGATAAAGACTTGTGGCAAATGGTTAGCCTGATCTTAATGATGATGAAAGAAAATCCTAC
>JAEUWK010000779.1:0-36501 GCA_018524425.1 Podaxis sp. AQ795752 | reverse complement strand
GTTAAATGACTGATCATCATCATCAACTATCTTATCAATGGTTACAATCGACAGCTGTCTAGGTAGATAACAACTACGTAGAGCACCTGATGAGTCTATATAAGATGAAATGGGCTGTGTCAAGGGTTTCCCCTCGACACTGTTGTGCCAGTAGTCTCGGTACTCATCGTTGTCTTTTTATTGCACACCCCCCCTAACCCCTTACCCCTTATCAATGGTTATGATCAACAGCTGTCTAGGTAGATAACAACTACATAGAGTGCCTGATAAGTCTATATAAGATGAAACAGGCTGTGTTGAGGGTTTTCCCTTGACACCATTGTGCCAGTAGTCTTGGTACTCATCATTGTATTTTTATTGCACACTACCCCTTCCTAGGGACCCTAGGGAATGATACCCTATAAGTGCCCATAACCCCCCTAAGTAGATAATGACTATGTAAAGTGCCTGATAAGTCTATATAAGATGAAATAGGCTGTGTCAAGGGTTTCTCCTTGACACTGTTGTGCCAGTAGTCTTGGTACTCATTGTTGTCTTTCTATTGCACACCTCCCTCAACACTGTTGTGCTAGTAGTCTTAGTACTCATCATTGTCTTTTTATTGCACACCACCCCAATCTGTTGAATATCCTAGTTTCTTACTGCTTGACACAGAAGATTGCTGAAGCTGATGCATAAGTGATCTAGGCATATCTTACAAATCCCCTTCTGATTGCTTCTGTAGTGACCTTCTGAAGGCTCTCAAAAAGTGCAGATTCTGTTTGCATCATGTCAGTCCATCAGGCACAAATGAAACCAGGAGCCACCATGATAACATCAATGCTAAAGGGAGAAGCAAGGTGGTGCAAGTTGGCAGCAAAAGTATTGATGAGGGCCTTGGTGGACATGTATGTGATCATATTGGTGGGAGAGTAATGTCTGGCAATAGAGCCTACAATGCACTGTGGAAAAAAAAAATAAAAAAGTAAGAATATATCTGCTGGTAATCAGAATGAAACATGCAATTTTTACAAATGAGTGTTGCTTCATATGTTTGAATGAGGCAAGGACTGCAGCAACAGGATCACTGATGTTGATGTTGATCATATCTTTGGTGACGCCAAGACCAAAAGGCACTTTTGGGTCCAAGTGGTTCAAAATGCCACCGACTGCATAGAGGTAAGTGATAGGACCAAAGGTGGCGTCGTATTCGCGGATGGCCTTGCCAATAGTTTTGGGCGGCTTTTTGAGATCGAGATCTTGAACCTCGATGGTGGCAGGGGTAGAACCTAGGGAGGCAACAGCCTTACAGAGCTTTTCAAGATGCGGCGATGATGGTGGTGTCCACCAGCATTAGCACAAGACAGCAAGAACACTGACAGACTCGCGACACTCATAAATTAAGAAAGAATACAACGGCATATTCCAGTCGTGTATCCGGAAGAATAACTGATCACAGTACAATTGCCTCAGAATAATTCTCTACAAGTAAACCACAAGTTATGCATTGAAATAAAAGCAACGTCAGGGAGACAAATAATACAATAAAAAACCAACAAGCATTCACATTGCCTCTAGCGTCCTCTCCGTCCACCCCCATGGCTGTTGAAATGGAACTGGAACCCTCCCGGCCCACCGCCTCTACTACTACCAGGGAATCCACCAAATCCACCGCCAGGGAACCCGCCGCCGAAGAATTGAGCAAATGGATGTCCACCCTGAGCGAACGGATTCCCGCCCATACCACCAGTAGGGTCATTAGGGTCATCGCCGGCATCGAACCTCGCTCGCAGTTCTGGATTCGAGAGAACCTCGTACGCCTCGTTAACAGCTGCCATCTTCGCTTCAGAGCCGCCCTTATCAGGATGAGCGAGTTTCGCAGCTTGGCGGTATGCCTTTTTGATGGTTTTTTCGTCCGCGTCGCGGGAGACTCCGAGGACCTTGTAATAATCCTTTTGTTTGGATTGTTTAAGGAGTTTCTGGGCCTTTGAAAGGCGAGCGTGAATCTGGTTGGAGAAATCATGAGTGATGCGAAGTTGGAAGGTGCGAGGCAGATGAAACATACCGTACGGTCACTGCGCCCGCTCGCCTCAAACGCCTTGTCCAGAACACGGACAGCCTCTTCGTACTCCTCCTGCGCCAACAACACCTCGCTCTTCCCGATAAGACCATCCACGTCCTCTGAGCAGCCCTCAAGCGTCAGCAGCTCACTACACCATTTACCCATTTGTTTCCTATACTCCTCCCCCTTTGATTGATCGGCTAAATGCGTGAACGATTTACACAGTGCCCGAACAAGAGTTTGCCGTTGGATCGAAATCTTGGCGGCTTTGGGCATGGGAAGCGACTTTATTACCAGTTTCTTCTTGTCTACGTGAGGGACGGCCGATTCCAAGAGCTTCGGAGGAATGAGCGGGAGAAGGGCCTCTTCTTTTCCAACGTTCTCTTCCATTGCGTCCTCGAACTTGCGCCAGAGGTCCCCAACCTTGCCCCCGCCCGGGGTAAGTAGCAGCTTGACAACGCCACGCCAGTCCTCCTTGCCCAACAGTTCCTCGACTTTGGCGAAACCCTTGTCGAAATTCTTGACGAGACGGTGCTGTGAGAGACAAAGCTTGGAATCGGGGTCATAGTGGAGACACTGTTTAATGGCGTTCATGGCGCCAGGAGAGGGCGGTAGGAGGAAGTATGAGAGTCGGAAGATATGGGTTAACAGGGTTGTAGACGGCGTTAGGAGATTTGATAGACGGCTGTGGGCGACGCTCAGTAACGCTTAGGGCATCAACGAGTCATGGTACTCACGAGAGGTCACCAACAGAACTTTCGAGGTCGCCAGCCGCGAATGCACATTCTGCACGCCACGTTCGCACCTCAACCGAGTAGCCTGCCTTTCGTAGTAGCGTACTTGCAGTCTCCACACATGCGTTCCACAACTGGGCCGCCCGCTCCTTCTCGAGTTTCGCATAAAGCTGTTCGCCCTCCTCGATATCCCTCTCCAGTTCTTCGGCATCCTGGTCTTTGTTCTTGCCCTTTGCTTTGATGTACAGCCTAAGTGAAGGTCTTGCAAGGTCGTACTTGGCTTCCTTGGCGTAGATACGGGCTTTCATAAGGTGGGCGTTATCGAAGGTATTCGAGGTCAACGAGAGGACCTTGTCAAAGTCATCTAGAGCTGCGGTATGCCGCTGTAAGGAGAAATATGCAGTTGCACGTTTATAATACAACAAGTAGTCGGCAGGAGCCTGGCCTGGGAGCAAGTCAGTAATTGTTCTGTGCGGCAATTTAACTGGACCATACTAATGGCCTCGGAGTAGACTTTGGCTGCTTCGTTGAACTGGCCAGTGGAAAGCAGAGCATTGGCTCTGTTGATGAGGGGAAGTAGACCTGGAGGGTATAGACTGCCCTGGTCGGCACAGACGCCACTGAGGAAGAGCAGGCCCAACGCCAGCCATGGTAGACGCATTATGTTCGGTGTAGGATCGGTGCTGACCTGTGCAACCCTATACAACTCTATAATTGTGAATAGACACGTAGCGTTCCCACGGTCACTAAACTATGATCTCATCATTCGACTCGCTCATCACCCCCGTAAGGCGCCGGAAATTTCGTCTGGAGGGTGGCGAGATGCTACGCTGAACAACGGTATCTGAATACAACCGCGAGTCTTGTGTTATATCCGACATCACCAGTCCAAGGTCAAAACCCGAGATCTGTCTCGAGCACTCATAATCATCATTTCATCTCTTTCATTCTTTATCTATGGCGTTGTAACATGTTCACTCAGAGCACACCCTCCGTTGAAGATTACCTCACCCGGGCGAGCCTTTGGCTGAGAGGAGGTCATAAAGGACCGCATATGTAGAAATGAATCGTCTAGCCGTCAACAACCCGTCTCAACCAGGACAAAGGACGCTTTACCAGGAAGGTCACATTGCTGCTCTTGTTGCTGACACGCGCCGAGCTCTACTGGATTGCCCATGCGGACAATGCGAGAGCAACAGGGACGAGAGTAACAAGAGTAAACTTCATGACTTCTAGGGATGGGCCGTGAGGAATCGTTGACACAGGCAGCTATACCACGCTGAGCCCGCACTATTGATTCTTGGTTTCTTTTATACGATATAGTACACGTGCTTCCTTAGAGTATTCCTGGAAGTGGGCCAAATCGCACCGGTAATCCTGGCGCCTCGTGACGATGAGAAGCTAACGGTCGTATCGAGAAGGTATAGCCTGACGTGTCGTATGCTGCCTAGGACGACCGGAACTAAGATTCGGGGTATCGGGCCTCGGACGAATACGCTAACGAGTCTTGTCGCATCTATCATCACCTTACGACAAAACAAGTGCATGCATACATATATGAGGCATGCCTAAAGCAAGACAAATCTAGCGCCTTTGCGGCCAGACCATCGTAATAAGAGATCGACAACAGCGAAGACGTACATACTTTATTGCTAGCTGTTGAGTTTGCCAAGACATCAGGCGAAACCTTTTTTGACAAGTGTTTCGCGATGCAAATCGAGCTGAAGTGTAGAACATACCAGCAAGGAAGTATCAATAGCACGGTGAAGAGGCAGGTTCGGGGTGTACAGCGAAGAGTGCCAATACCATTCTTCCTCTATAGCAATACGACATGTTCATTGGATATGTACTCTCTGGAGTATCCCATGGAGCCATTTTATTTACTTCCTAGGAGCGCCTTCGCATCCCAAGCATGCGTTCAGCCGAAGTGAAGCATCTAAGTAAGCTACCGGTTATATTTCCGCCAACCAAATAGCTCAAAATAGCAAAACCAGTAGAAATGCTCGCCATGATACATTGCATGGTGCGCGGAGCGAGAGCAAACTGATCAGCTGCGCCTAAATCTGGTGTCAGAAGCGTGCGCTCGCTTATATCATAAACATACTGTGTGGTTTTCCCTAGGTCGGGCTTCGCTGCATGGTCCAGAGTCTGTCTCCAGCAGTGATGCACACAGCAATATTTCCTGGGATCCTACTGTAAAAAATAGTAAGGGCGCAATCTGTAGACCGGCATTTCCAATTGTTGGCTATCCGTTTCATGTAGGAAAAGGACACAGACAGGGGGTTGCACTTGGGGGTCCGTTTATGGCGCTCGTCAAGCTTTGCTAGACCGTCCATGACGGAGAAGTCGGGGGCAGCGGGAACAAGGGTAGCAACAGTATATTTCATGACTATTCTGAATGGGTCGAAAAGAGTTGCTTGCAGGTAGCTGTAGCGTGCTGATTCTTCCTGCGGACTCTTGATGCTTTTTTACGACAAAACACGTGTGTTTTTGCCAGTTTATTTTTGAAAGATTACAAAAGCGTCCCACTCAGCACACTATGCCTCATCGCTGCACCTGAAATTGTATATTAAGCAGTTATGATATATGCCGTCTAGAGCAATCAGAATCGCAGGTCCGAGAAGCGGATCACCGTACGAGGTTGCTATTTGCACTGGGCATGTATGCATTCCTGGGTAATCTCACAATAATTAAAAAAGTTGCTAGTGAGTCTACGATATGTATATAGGTCAAAAGACGGGGCGGCGTTATGGGTGGTATGTTCAATCATTGTGGCTGGAGGCAGACCGTAATGGAGGGGCGCATTCGTCCTCATTAAGGAACTTCGTGACTTGCCAAGGGCTTGAGCCAAACCGTCCTTCGATCCAATGTCGTCCAGCACACTTACCGGAATACAGTGCAAAACATACCAGCAGGAGTGTCGATAACACGTAAACAGGCATATTCGTCCTTTCGATCCCTGAAGAAAACTATTCTGAATATCTCCTATAGCATAGCTTACACTGCCTTTGGGACTAGGAGTTCTCCGAATGAGTGCCCCAGAGGATGTTTTACCGCGGCGGAGGGATCAATTGCCATCTACATTCGGTTTGTGGGAGTGCTCATTGAGAATTGACGGAAGTTACCCATAATTCCGCAAACGAAATACGTGGAATGACATGACTGGTCTATTCTGAGTCTACTTAGCCAACAAGTCATCCTTACGACACAGTTAATGTCGCATTCTGGAATGTCTGGTCACTTGTGCCGACTTTGATGGTAAAGGTTCCCGGTTCAACAATCCACTTATTGTCTTTAGTCCACAAGCTGAGATCTTGAACCCTGATATCGATTGTAACTCTCTTGGATTGGCCAGCACTGGGATCCCATCAGCAACGTGCAACGGTAAGCGAGAGACCACATACGGAATTTCGACTTTGGCAAAACCTATGAGCTCCTGGTTTGGTGTTACGACGGAGCTGCGATCATCGGTGGCATACACCTGGACAACTTCCTTTCCGGTACGTGAACCTGTATTGGCAACTGTGACAGAGACCTTGACGGATTCTGCTTTACGGCTGACGGTCGAGGGGGAGAGGCTCAGATCCGAGCTATCAAACCAATGAGTAGTTGTGAGCAGTACATTACATGAGGCTCACTATTCGAAGGTGGTGTAGCTCAGGCCTTGACCGAAGCTCCAAAGAGGCTGAGGACTGTTGAGGACATACTAGGAAGGCATCAGCGAGGGAAGCTAGTGTTCATGTTGGGGAGCTGTCTACCTGGTTTCCAAACTTGAGGGAGCCGTCATCAAGGATTATTCCAGGATTGGAAGCGGGTCGCCCTCCTTTGAGATAGTTGTAAAAGACTGGAGTGGTCCCAACATCGCGGGGAACGGAGACTGAGAGTTTTCCAGAAGGATTAACATCGCCAAAGATAACCTCTGCGAGGGCACGACCTAGAGCAGGACGGAATCATGAATAATGAGAAGCTGTCAAGATGGCCATACATACCTCCATATTCACCAGGATAGAATTGGTGAACGATTGCGTCAGCATCTGCATCCATGTTAGCTGGGATATAACGCTACTAAGCTAGGAAACTTACGGTCCTTGACCCATGGTTCCGCGATCGGCTTTCCGGTGATATACACAACGACGGTCGGCTTTCCAGTAGATTGAACCGCCTTGATGAGCTCGAGCTGAGCACCGACGAGTCCAAGATCAGACTGATCACGCATTTCTCCTGTTGTCGCATTAGTACCCGGCGTCCAAAGCAAAGTCTGATCGAGGGACCATGTTCCAACCTGTACAAACAGTCCGTCAAGTCCATCGATCTTTGCTCTTCCTGATGGAAACCCACCATAACAATTGCGACATCGGAGTTTTGAGCCATCTGAACAGCCTCAGGGAAGCCAGACTGATCATCTGACCACAGCTGGGCACCTTGGGCAAAGTTAATCTTGGTAGAGCTGGAGATGCTGTCGAGGTGCTGGCGGAAGCCTTCGAGAGGAGTGATACCGTTATTCGTGGCGTTGAAGAAAACATAGTCACCGAACTGCATATGTCAGACCCAAGTCACTATTTGCTTGAAACTGTGTCCCTACCGATACGCGGTTGACTTGAGGGCCAATTAGTGCGATGGATCCGATATCTTTACTAAGCGGTAAAGTATTATTCTTGTTCTCCAGGAGTACGATAGTTTCGCGATCAGCGCGCTGAAGAACGGCTTGTGAGGAGGGAGTTCGAAGTGTCGACAGGTAATCCGAGTAAGGATATGGGTCTGGAGAAGATGAGTGAGATACCAACACCAAGGAAGCATTCGACATACTCTCAAAGAGACCAAGGGAGAACTTGGTACGCAACAGATACCGAACTGTTTCATCAATGAATTTGACATCTACTTGGCCATTCTGCACTTGCTGCACTAAAGTTTCATATGTGTACGTGCCTGATGATTAGACGAATAAGGTACACTTCTTGAGAGACACGGCGGAATTCGAGCCTACTCACCCCCACCCATTTCACCACTGAGGCCATTTTCAAGTGCAGTCTTGGCCGCGCACTCACGAGTATCGCATGTTCCGTGCATTGTGATCTGAAGATCAATGGCCCCGGCATCACAAGTCACCCAGTATTTGTAACCCCATTCTTCACGAAGCTATCGAGCAGAGTTATTGGTATGAGCATATTCCTAGATCTTGCACTCACGATATCTATCAGGAGATCTATACGTTATCAGCCTCTCAACTTGAAGACAGCGACGGACGAGTACTACGTACGGGAGTTGGCAGTGGCAGGAGTACCATCATAGCTCGCATAAGCTGTCATGATAGAGAGGGCATCCAAACAGGCGCGATTGAAAGGTCGTAGATAGGCGGTACGGAGTTCTCTTTCGCCCCCAGATACCTGAGCAAGGTTTCTGCCTTGAACGTGAACCCTCTCCACGAAAAAGATAACAAAATTGACTTACAGTCCACCCTGGGGTGTTCCGAAGGCTGCAAAGTGTTTACAAGTCGCGGCCATCCGAGCAATGGCTGTAGAGCTTGCATTGCGGCGCCTCCCATCTTGCAGGCCATGAACATACGCATAACCGAGTTCGCCAGTGAGGTAAGGACATTCACCAAACCCTTCCTCGACACGGCCCCACCTGAGTTCACGCGCAAGGTCAAGAACAGGAGCAAAGATATGGTTGATACCGAGGCCTTCCGCTTCCTGTGCTACCACCCCTGCCACGTCGTGGATTAACTGTGTGTCGAAGGACGCAGCAAGTCCAATAGGCGAAGGGAAGATGGTGCCGTTATTGGTGAAACCATGGAGACCTAGAACATAACATCAATGCGGGAGCAAAAAGGAGAGACAGGGATATAGACCCTCAGATTCAATGAGTGCTGGAATTCCCAAAGTCGTGTTCTCCATCAAATACTTTTGGCCAACGGTGACGGCGTAGACGAATTTCTCCCACGGAGTCTGATACCCTCCCCAAATGCTACCTGCTCGAGTACTCATCATATGTACCTATCCAATGTATTTTCATCACGCAGAGGGTCGCAATACGGGAGGTATGAGACTCACTAGGCCTGTTTCATTATGGACAAGAGTATCATCCAGCGGATTGCTCATGTCCATCCAACCATTAATATCGCCCTGAATTCTGAGGAGAATTCGCAAAAGCTCATTAGAAGAACAATCTGACTCTCACAATTGGGCGACCTTCTCCTCTAATGTCATGCGTGGAAGGAGATCGTTAATTCGTGCTTCAATTGGGGCGTTTGGATTCTTGTAGGTGGGCGTTGAACCGTCCTTGTTGGCTTGACGCGCTCCGAGGCTAAAATGCAGGTCACCCCGAACGCCAATTGGGTGTTGGGCGAGGCAGGACAAGGAGAGATACAAGAACAAAGTGGTCAACCCCAAGAAGTTCTTCAAGCTGCCCATTGGTGTGGTGGGACGACTTTGCGAGCAATGCAGTGAAGATTAGATGCTTTCTGAAAGCTTCAGGCCAGTCTTATAGCGTGAAGGACAGTCCGGAGGTAGCACATGTCCAGCGCTCCGGAGGGAGCCAATGCGGTCATCGCTTGCACTGAACTGGTTCCTCACCTGTAGAATTCTTGTCGACTTGTACGAAATATAAACATTGAGAAGCCAGGTGACCTGCTGGACGGACTCGCCGGTTTTCTCTGGATTGTAAGTCATCCGCGTTGTCCTTCATCATGGTCCGAGGTTTCTCCTAGCTGCATCTCGCTCCGCAAGTTGCAAACATGGATCAGAAGCTTCGATACGCGATTTGGACTTGAACTCCCATCGAGCAAATTTCGGGTATGGATGTATCAAATCGGTTGCAAAATCAGTTTTCCTTGTCTAGCATGATTTGCTCCGGGGTACGCGGCCCGTAGAAGGGACCAGAAAGAAGCCGTAAGGCCCGGAGGTGCCCAGCGTGATTCAAGCCTTATCCAGGGCGTATGGAGCACAACTGTAGGTCGTATAGCGTGCAAAATTTTATGAAGAAAAAAAAAAAACTACGTGTTGTCCGTGATTTGTAGAACGACGATACTTAATAGTCTTGCCAAACGACTTCTGATTAAAGCTATACCGGTAAAGCCGATCATATCATTTCGATCACTTTCGATCCCTAAGTTTTGAAGCCCAACGTCGAGGCACGAATCACGAATCGGATTATGTTCATCACACCGGGCACGATTGGCACCGCCACCCAGAGAAACGTACGTAGCATACCAGGTCCTCCCCGCCTTGTGCTTTGCTCGTCACATCAAAAGTCGCACCGGCGGAAAACTCCAAAAAAAATCTGCAAACTGAACAAGACTAGGTGAGCCAAAGTAGGCTTAGGCTGTGTTCAAGTACGTAAGCCAGCAAGCAGGTCATATGCAGAGTCAGTTGACAAAAACAAAACCAGAACATGAAACATCAGAACTGCATTACATGGTGTAAATCGTTTGATATACCAAACCAAAAAATTACAAGTCATCCTAGATCAAACCCAGTCATATAATCCAACCACAGCTCGAAGCCCTAGCACATGAGAAAGGTCACCTCCTGAGTGAGTTCCAGGAGCGGCAGTCAGGGAGGAGATATAGAATTACGGTCTCGTATTCTCATTCGCGGTCTCGTTGGATGTCGGGGAGGAAGTCTTTCCCGCCACCGAGCTCGGGGAAGTATTTGCTTCGGCATTTCGCATCTCCTCCATCGCCTTTCGGATGGACCCGGCGCGTTTAATCGTATCCAACAATCCTTGTGTGTGGGTCGGTCTCCACCCCTCTGGAAGTTGTTCGTGTCCAATCCATCTTCGTATCCATTCAGCAGGCACTCCCACTTTGTCCTTCGACTTTGTCTCCCACACACCCAAAATGATCGCCATCTCCCCCCGTGCAATCTCAGCGTGCATAGAGTCCAGCGGCGGGGATGCCTTCTCCCGACGCACTCGGGCACGCGCCACGTCAACAGCATCCATGAGCAGTTGCTGTTCCACAGCTCCGTCGCCGGGTGTTTGAGAAGGACCGCGTGCGTCATTAATAAGATCTGTCACCAGTCCTTGATCGATATTGATCGGGGCATACGTCTCGCCTGCTGGTGTGTCGTGGTGCACCAGACTTGCATCATGCTCAATTGCACCGTGCTTGCCGATCTCATAAAGGTTGATAGGTCGTAGACGCTTGAGCAGAGTAAAACCCCCATAAGAGAGGAAGAGAGCCAGTGGTGTAGAGAGTCCATAGCAGGCTTTCAGACCACGAGAGATATGGAACGCTGAAAGGTTCTTTCCATCACGATTACTTCGAGGGTATCGGGTTGGCATGGGGACAGGTATGAAATATTGTGGCTTACATGTAACCGTGGTTTGCCATGGTATTGAGTGCAGGGCACGGTGAGCGACTTTCGCCCGGTTGTGGAGGACAGAAACTGTGAGCCCCCGCGACAGGACATCGTTGGCCTTTGTGTTCGTGGGTGTTGGGATTTGAGTCAGGAAGCGACATGTCAGGGATAGGGCACAGCGCGGAGCAAAAAGAGGATAGTATATATTGCATGATGCATGTCTTCTTATATAAAATGCGTTACACTAAGCCAGTGAGAATTCCAGGACCACTGCGCCTTTGTCACAAGAACCCTGACACGAGTGATGGGGGAGCCGTGGGGCTGGGTTAACGCCGATCTGCCAGGACGTTGACGCTCAAGACATGATGGTCGGCGACAGATTTACAGCGATGAAGGCGTGGGACTGAGTGTTGGAGTGGGCAACGGATAAGGTACATTACAATTGTTGTACTTCCTCAGGTAAGTATTGCCGGTGTAGGATGCCCGCCGACAATTGCACGAATCAGGCACGAAAAAGTCTTAACTAAGCGCAAACATCACATTCCCGAAATCAAAATGGGGTGCCCAATGCATCACTCCAGCTGCATCCAAGGTCTTCTCTGCTAACAATTTTCATAGACAGGCGTACAAAGGCTAAAAATACACATTGCTCTGGGCATCCCGCCCACCACTGCCCATGCTTCAACCCAACAAGCTTTTCAATACGTCCGGGTTGTTCCCCCATTCCTGTATTTCGTCACTCATCTCGAAAACCATTTCTCCGCCATTGATTATCTGCTCATGAAGAAGTACAGGCGCATTGATCGGTTCACCATTGACAGTTAGAGATTTGACGTATTGATTCTTCCTGGCTCCAGAAGACCTTATTGTTAACCGCCTTGAACCCGATTGAACGCTATTCGGAACGACCTGTGGCCAATCAATGATCATCTCATCGAAGAAAGGTCTTCCGAACAGAATTGAATGAGTCGTTGAGATGACACAGAAGTTAGAGGTAGTGCTCACGCTCCAACTACATATTCTCCAGAGACCGGATTCACAGGATAGAATCCCATAGAACTGAAGATGTACCAGGCGCTCATCTGACCGCAGTCTTCATTCTACACAGCAATTAGTTCTAGTCATCCTCGAGTCCAGTACCCTTACCCCGGAAAGGCCTTGTGGCGTATTATTATAGTTAGCCGAGGCAATATTACGCACCCTCTCTTGCGTTCGGAACGCGGCTCCGGCCAGTGAGTAGAGATAAGGGATGTGATGAGAGGGCTGTTCCAAACACGATCAAAAAGCACAGCTTTATTGAGGTCTCAAACCAAAGATACCTCGTTGGTGTGTTGGTTGTGGCCCCCGTTGAAATGATCTTCCAGGCTCTTCACGAAGCTAACATTGCCACCTCTGTGTTGAATGAGCTGCGGTACATCATGCACGACATCGAAGGTGTATATCCATTTGTCGCCTATTTGAAGTTAAGCAGCGTTCACTAGTGTTAGAAAAGTGATTGGTGCATACCTTCTGTCCACCCTTGGTCCGGCCCCGCCATACTTCCATCAGCATTACGAGCTTCCATGAAGCCTGTTTCATTGTTATACAGGGTGAACGGAGCGCGTTGAGAGCGGTTCAGGAGGAAGGAAGTGATATTGTCCGGCTTTCCTAAGGTCTTGGCCACAACGTACACTGCGTAATCATCGTCTACGTTTCCCGTTTCGGAATGAATGAGTCACCAGGAGTATCACTCTACTTGACAGACCTACATGCATAATCCAAAGTCCGGGAGCCACTCTCAGAATGCACGTCGTTCGCAACCCATCCTTTGCTTGGATCGTCGTACACGGTGGATAATCCTGCACGGACTTCGAAGTCGACGTTCTAGTTCGAAATCAACGACTTTTATAGGAGATGACATCATGTAGTGTATACCTCCTGGCGATCTCCGTATCTATACCCTTGGAGTCAGCCAAAACCGCCATGGGGAATATGAGGTCCGACCACTTACACTGTGTTACTGTCTGCGATGGGTGGGACCGTCGCGTCCTTCCAGACGGCCTCCCAAGCGAGGTCACGGTCGAATCCAGTTACATTTTTTCGGAATGCCTCCCCGATAAGTGAATCTGCATGTGTCCCAACCTGATAATAGCTGCACTTGAGCACCCCCGTCTCACGCCGTATTTCGCGGACCTCACCATAATATTGGTTTCGACGATATTCTTCCACATAGGTAGCCAGCCTCCCTGAACTTGACATGATTGCGTGAATTTCGGGAAAGTGCTGCAGGCACGTACCTCCCGGAAATCATTCAGCATACTGCTGACCATACCAGGCAGTCGCTCGGGAGCGAATAAGATCGTCCAGGCCCAGGCCGCTCGGTACGTATCCTATGCGGGAAAGTGACTCAGGAAACACGTCGTTCCTTCACACAGTTGATCCTAACCCAGATTGAATAACCAGTGTAGGATTCGCTACCCTCATGGACTTGGTTGTCGAAAGCCGAGTAGTAACGATTTTCCTCGTGTTGCTCGCTGGGATACTGAAGTCCATGAACGACGGCGGTATAGAAAACTTCGAGGTCCTCATTCGATGCACCTTTGATCTGAATCCGGTCCAACTTCTCTGCCCATTGACCTCTAACGGATGCAGCGGTCGCTTCCAAAGTCCCTGGAACGAGGCTTGTATTCTTATCTAGAAATAGGTCAACCAGACATACAAGGATTTTATACTCCAGCCTACCAGAATTCTTGGGCGGATCGGGGACTTCTAAGTCTATATTGCGCCTTGCCTGGTCCTGCGAAATGAAGCTAGTTCCAATCCTTACATTCACCACAAGGCTCCCTCCATCAGCTTTCGCTTTAGGGAACAAAGCAAATGCGCTCAACAAGGAGCCTTCCGCATCCGTCTGCCCAGAAAGAGTGGTCTGGTTTGCAATAATCCCAGTACTCCCATTCCCGTTCAACGGCACATCGAACCGGGCACAGAAAAATCCCTTGAAATGCGAGGCCGGCTCCTTGATGGAATTGGGAGTTATAATAGCATCTTGACGCTCGTTGGATGAGCCGCAGATCTCATTACGAGATTGCGAAATAGAGACAGTGCCAATGGGGAATGTGATGTTGGTTGGGTCATGCGCTTGAATGGATTGGCGAACGGCATCAATGAGGATATACGGGGTTGCGGAGCTAGTGGTATTTGCCCCGGGAGTGAAGGTAAATCGGAGGTGGCCAACTCGTGAAGCTAAAAGGTTATTCGTTCCGTTAGTCAAGGAGATAAGCATAAAAGATGGATACCAATCGCACTCACTGGAGCTCTGTTCGACTAAAATTGTTCCTCCAGTCCCGTCTTCCAGGTTAACGCTGTAGTATCCCGGACTGATGACTTCCCCACCCCTCTGTTCACTCCCACCCACGAACCTCAACCCGCGAGCCTGGAAGTCCGTCTTAATCTCGTTCGGATCTCCAGTGGGCGCAATACCAGGAACAAGAGCCAAACTGGCGCTTTCGCCCATCCAAATAGCAGGCTGACGCGTCGCTTGGAATCCATGTATAGTAGGTGTGAGCTCCGTGATGTTGTATGGCGTACGAGAGACATAATTGACACGAGTTTGCGCGACCCAGCGGGTCATAGCAAAGGGAGGACCTGTGGATGGGATCATGCCACCTGTGAAGCTAGGCGCGATGCCTCCATTTCCAATCAACCTGCATTACAATCAGCCGCTTGCGGGATGCGAGGAGGGGCTGCTATCGTACAGATTTACGTGGTCCACTGCATCGCTCGCCGGAACTCGAAACTGTGGAGGTGGCAGGATACGCCCAGTTGGAGTCCTATCTTGCGCAGCGGCTGAGATGGATGTCAACAACGCCACCAAGGGCAGCACCGTCACTTTGAGCAATCCCATTCTGGGTACCTTAATGGTGCCGTTGGCCATGGTTTTATTGCCGGCCAGTATTAAGTCAAACGTTCGTCCATGGGCTTCTCGATGTCCGGAAGTCCATGAACGGGACCTCGTATTGAAATACTTTGTGCTTCTCCAAGGTCACCTGAGTTTCATTGTATCCCACATTGTCATTCCCGTGAGATATTCGAAGTTGCGCCCAGGTGGTTCAGGGGCAATTTGACAACAGGTATATCCCATTTTTTGAAGGAGTATTTTAATTGTTAAATGTACCACGTGTTGTTACCATCAGCTCAACACGGCATTATGACGAATTAAAGCTCAGAACGATCAAGGAAGGGTTCTCGTTTAGCCTGCTTCTGTTCTACATCTTTTTCTTGTTGAGCAGTCGCCCTTGGCTTCACGGGCTCCTGAGGAGTCAATTCAGGGGCCTAAAACACAATTAGAATCAGATTTTCCGTATAAATCAGACTTGATTTCACTCACTAGCTGGCCGATATTAGTATCCAACGCTTGGAGCACTTCAGGATCGTTGCCCCACTCCTCGATTGTTGGGCTCATGGTGAACACGATGACACCACCATCAGCAATCTGCTCGTGCGTAATGATAGGCTGGTCAAGGAAGACGCCGTTGACCTGAACAGACTTGATATAGGGGAGCTTAGGCGCACCATGCGATATGATCTGGAGTTTCTTAGACTCGGTGCTGCCAGGACGGGGAGGTAGATCAATTTCAACGCGGTTGAAAAGGGGTCTATTGGCGCGTGTGGAATAGTGAGAAATAAGGATGGATCGGGGAACGGCGACAGGGGGAGGGGACGTACGATCCAATGACGTATTCTCCGGAAACAGGGTTGACAGGGTAAAAGCCAAGAGCGGAGAAAAGGTACCATGCGCTCATCTGACCACAATCCTCATTCTGTGCAAGTGGTTATAGATAGAATTGTGACGAGACCCGGTGGAACGTACACCTGAAAGACCGGTGGGAGTGTTGTCATAGTTGGCACGCGCGATCTCGCGTACTCGTTCTTGGGTCTTCCACGCTGCTCCAGAAAGGGCATAGAGGTAGGGAATATGATGGGAGGGCTACAGGTGTAAATGAGCAACGCTTTGAAGGCTAACATATGTCGGAACCCACTTCGTTGGTATGATCGTTGTGTCCACCATTGAAGTGGTCCTCCAGACTCTTCACAAACCCAATCTTGCCACCACGTTTCTCGATGAGTTGAGGAATGTCGTGGACAACATCAAACGAGTATGCCCACTTGTCACCTGGTAACCAGCCCTCAGGATCATGCAGAATGACGTCATTGGGGGATATACATACCTTCAGTCCAACCACGGTCTTCACCAGCCCAGCTACCGTCTGCGTTTCTTGCTTCAAAGAAACCAGTCTTCTCATTCCAGAGAGTGAATGGAGCACGCTTGGAGCGTTCGAGGAGGAAGTCAGCTTCGGGTTTGCCGAGTTCCTTCGCAAGCACGTAGGCGGCATAGTCATCGTCTAGTCAAGTTAAACCACGGATACACTATGCGATAGAACATTAGGAGACTCACACGCATAGTCAAGTGTTCGTGAGGCACTCTCGGAATGAAGATCATCAGCGACCCAGCCCTTGCCTTCAACGTTGTACGAAGATGAGAGACCGGCTCGGACCTCGTAATCAACATTCTGCGGAAGGGGATAAGGGTACCTATGTGTGTATGATAAAGATTTAAGGGGTTACCTACCTCTTGACGGTCCTCATACTGAGTAGTGGCATCATCCTTCGGAGCAACGGTCGCGTCCTTCAACACAGCCGTCCACGCAAGTTCACGGTCAAAGCCAGTAACACCTTTCCTAACTGCCTCGGCGATGAGCGAATCAGCATGAGTGCCAACCATAATATTGGTCTCGACGATATTTTTCCACATTGGTAGCCAACCACTCTGAGAACTACAAGTGAGCAAAGCGGGCCAACACGAACCAAGGGAAGTACGCACCTGCTTGTAGTCCTCCAACATTGAGTTGATGAACCCGGGAATGCGTTCAGGCGAGAAGAGAATCTGCCATGCCCATGCGGCGCGGAAGGTATCCCAGATCGAATACCCAGTATACGACTCCTCGCCCTCTTTCAGATCATGGACCCTCCCATCGTAACCAGACCAGTACTGCCCGTGCTCGTGTTGTTCACTTGGGTACTGAAGTGTACGAGCGACAGCAGTGTAGAAGATTTCCTTCTCAATGTCTGTTGCACCATGCACCTGGAACCTATCGAGCTTCTCCGCCCATTGCTTCCTAACACTGGCAGCCGTGTGTTCTAAGGTACCAATCATCAGTCCATACTCGTCATTAAGCTCGGGGTTAACATCGGGGACTTCGAGATCAATATTCTTCCTAGCTTGATCAATCGATATGAAGGAAGTGCCAACGCGGACAGTGATCAACGCAAACTTTGCCGCAGAGGAAGGGGGGAAGAACGCATAGGCGCCAAGGGGCCCACCAGTTGCGTGAGGGACACCGCGGAGGACTTGACCCTCCTTGATGACACCGTGCCAAGCAAACTTTGTGTTGAACCGTGCGCAGAAGAAGCCATGGAAACCAGATGCGGGTTCGCGACCAGAAACAGGGGTGATGATGTCGTCCTGACGTTCGGACGAGAAACCGCAGATTTCGTTATGCTCGGGGGAAATAGTAACAAATCCGGTGGGCTGAGTCCTGTTCGCTGGGTTGGAGCCCGCAACCGAAGGACGGGCGACGTCGATGTAGATGTAGGGAGAGTCGATCGAGTTGTGAAGGTCGAAACGAATTCGGAGGTGACCGACGCGTGAAGCTGACTGAAACGGTTAGCATCTCGACGATGACGCCTGAACGGACGACTGACTGGAAGATTGTTCCACTAGAATATGACCATTCTTGTTGTCTGACAGTTCGACGGCGTAGTAAGAGGGGCTGATGATTTCTTCTCCTGGAACGCGGAATGACGGGTCGAATGGAAGGCCACGTTTATCGAACTCCCACTCGATGCCTGCGGCGTTGCCCTCCAGTGCAACACCTGGGACGATGGCAACACTTCCACTTTCGCCCATCCATATTGCTGGCTGACGAGTGGCCTGGAAGCCATGGATCTTCTTGTGCGTTACGTTGTACGGTGTCGCTGACACATAGTTTTCTTGCGTCTGTGCGACCCAGCGTGTCATGGCGAAAGGTGGGCCTGTAGATGGGATCATACCGCCCGAACCGTTGGGGGTATCGCCACCGTTACCTATTAGACTTTGGACCAGTTAACCGCGATACACCAGGGAGGGGAATGCATGACATACAGGTTAACATGATCCACGGCCTCGCTTGCTGGGATGCGGTGCTGAGGGAAGGGTAGAAAACGGCCGGTGGATGTTTTGCTTGGTGCAAACTTGTATGCTTCTGTGAGGGAGGTAAGAAGAGCACCAAGGAGAATGGTTTTGGCTACCATGACTGCCTGTACATCGACGAGGAGGCTGGGTCCAACGACAATGACATACTGCAATTAATCCAAGTCCGGCTAAATTCCGGTCCGCGGTCGGGTTGAACTCGGTGCCTCCATCGTAGTCACATGACTTCCCCACATCCCTCGAATTTCCTCCCTATCTCTTTTGTGCTTCACTTGTCGTATATTGCGAACGCGACTGTGTAGTCTACTCTCCCAAAATGTGACCTTCCTTGGAGGTATCTCCATTCCAAAAATTTCCTCCGTGAGATCTCCAATTCCCTCATTCTGCCACGCCTCGGCCACGTCACCAGTTTCTCGAAAAACCCGTCGCATCAATCCTGGAAATTCTTAGACTTGGTTTCTGCTTTCTGGAGCCCATGATGAAGTATCATTCTCACACGCTTATGTCTCGAGCAACAGAAACATTTAAGCTTTGTACACTTCGCTTCTCGCCAATTCTGCCCGTGTCGTCGGTACCTCATGACAATGAAGCTCGCAGTGGTCACTAAATACAGGGATAAACGGCCGCAAGCGGCTCTTTAGTTAACTATTTAGACAATCACACCAAGGCCGGAGCAAAGGCGAACATGTAACTGCTAGTTAGTTCTTCCCTTTCAACCACTTCCCGAGACCCAACCCGGAATAGATCTTATCCAAACCCTGAGGAAGCCCGGTGATCAGACAAACCAGCGGGAAATCATGCCTATGACTTACGGTAGCGGCGACGATGCCCTTTAGGAGACTGTCAAGTCCAAGACCGCTCAACTAATGACAATAAGTCCTGTCGTTCTTTCGACCTCGGAACGTAAGACTTACGAGTCTGCCTAATAGGTTGAGGACACCGGCCAAGAGCAACGCGACTCCGCCCACGATTTGTGTAAGAGGTTCTACGTATAATCGATATCATTAGAAGTGAACATGAGCTCATAATAGGCAATTGGAACTTACGGCCCAATGCGTCAAGCAAGGGACCAAGATCCTTCTTCGCCTTGGGGAACGCATCAAGTTTGTCCCTGGCCCAGTCAATGGTTCCCTGAACCTCTTCGATCATCTACCCTGCCGTGAGCACCAACTCGTTCGCGTTCCAGCAGGATGATAGGGAGGCTTACCACTTTCAAAGCTTCAGCAAGACGTTGTTCCTGAGGGGTGGCTTGATGATCAGCCAAATTTCGCTTCGCTTTGTTCGTAAGACGGTGATCAGGATCTGCGCCCCGAATGGCACCATTTGTTTCGTTGAGGATCTTCTCCGCTTGTTGGAGGAGAGGTTTGACTTGCTTCACAAGCTCGGCTTCATCACGATCTTCCTCTTTCTGTACCTCGAAATTCTCGATATGCTACAGAAACGTCATCAGCCAACGTATCAAAATCAGACTAAGTATACTCACCTTTCGGATCATTTTACAGAGGGGAATGACCTGTTCGTTTGCATGCTCGATGAGAGCTGAGAGGCGTTCAGCAAGAGCATTGTCCTGCTCTTGTGCCTTTGGGTCATCCTGGTCCGTTGTATCAACTTGAGCCGTTGTATCAACTTGGGCCTTCGGATCAACTTTCGTGTTCGTGGAAGGGTCGTTGTGAGTGGGTGTAGCCTGGGGAACTGGGGAATGAACTGAACCTTGGGGAACTGGAGAGTGAACTGCTTCGGACATTGTGAATGGAATACTTTGTGTAGCTGATTGGATTTGTCCAGCCTTGTCGGTTTTATATATCATTCCGTCTACTTCTTTTTCATTTTTTTTGCTCTACTTGACCAGCTTGGCTCTCATAGACTACACCGCCTGCCACCAAACGTACGTCATACTCAAAGACCCACTCCTGAACCACCACCGCCCCGCAGGGCGACATACGCATATTGTTTGTGCAAAGCATATCCGACGATGGAGCTTATGAGCGCATGGCGTTGCTTTTTTCTAACAATGTGCTGCGGGTATGATTTCAGCGTTCCGTACTGCGAAACTAATATTCCCCATGGACAGCCAGTAAACTATGTAAGCGCCACAACGCAAAAATGAAGAATTCTCGGTTGTTCCATTTTAAGGTATCACAAGGCACAGACCGCACCAGTCTGCGCTATTCTTACGTTCTAGGAGACCAACGATGACGTTCTGCTCCACATGAGCTTGTGACTATCTCCGTATCACTTTTTGGAAAACCAACTCCTTACCGGGATTTGGTTATGGCTTCACCAGGACTACCTGACATACTCATCGCACATATCCTTGGGTTCAACTGTGGATCATGACCTTAGTCCCACGTCACTGCGTATGGAGACCTACGAGCCTCAGATATATAACTCAGATCGCCTGTCCACCTGCCCGCCAATACCCCACCTGTTGAGTCATAAACACAGCACTTTGCAATGTCGTCGCCAAAACCCGCTTCCCGCTCCCAGTCTCGTGAACCCTCACAAGCCAGAGGCAATGGTCCACAACCCCAGCCCGAGCGCGGGCGTAGCCGCCGTCGCCGCGATCCGTCTCTTGCCAGCACCATAAGCAGCAGCTCCGAAGAGGAACTCCAACCCCGCAACAACCGCAAGCGCCGTAACAAAAAGCGCAGATCTGGTCTCCCCGCCGTTGAAGAAGTAGGGAGCACGGGAAGAGAGGTTGCCAATACGGCCAAGGGTGCTGTTGATCAGGTCGGTCAAACAGCAGGACAGGTTGTTGGAGGCGGGGGCGGCGATGACGAAAAGGGTTCAGATAAGCCGTTGAAGCTGAGATTGGATTTGAACCTGGACGCGGATATTAGGTTGACGGCCAAGGTTCATGGAGACGTGACACTTTCGTTGCTGTAAGTACACCCGTTTCGCTTTCATTTTCCCCGGGCGGAGAATACTCAAACTGAGACAAGGCGCTGAAACAGTTAAACCTGGATTAGAATGCTTTGAGCCATTTCTCTCATACACATTTCGAACGGTACAACCCGCAGAGGATTTTCCTTTTATTTTACTTTGTTTGAACAGGATTCTTGGTGTTTGTAATACCTGATTTTGCGATTTTAATTCTTTCCGGATACGTTTGGATGGCCTGCCCTATGGATCTTACGTTATTTAAACAATTCATTTTTCTATACCAGAGATAACTTGGCTGCCTTGGACATCGTGTCGTTCGGGTGTCTCGAACACATCCTTGTCATCGACTTCCCTGAGCCCAGGCGGCGGCCAGATGAAGTTCAATGCCAGCCAAACCGCTCCGCTGATGAAAACGCCAAGGAACCAGGACATGTAATAGACATTCCTTGCAGTAGCTCAGTGTCAGCAAGTGCTTAGAGCACGATGAGGAGGGGTAAGATGCTTACATCCACGTCATGTTCACTTTGACTACTGTTGGGCTAATCGAAGCAGCGAACCCTGGCAAGTTTGGAAACACACCCTTGAAACTTAACGTGAGCACATCTTGGCGTCACAAAGAAGCCTTGGGCATACAAGAATCCAGGCAATTGGTGCCCTCCAGTTGACTCCGTGCCAAAACCTGAAGTTGGTGTCAACATATACAGAGTTTGGAGGTGATGATTTGTCGTACCAATAATCGCTGGAGGCGTTTGGAATGAACAGATGCGAAATTTTCATGCGTCGCTGCCTCACGATGTGATACTCGGTCTACGACGATGGCCGAGTTCTATGTTCCTCTGAGCAAGATGGGAAGCATGAGACTCACGAGCATGATTCCAGTTAGAGGGCCAAGGAAGACCGCATATCCAGAGAGTGCCGTTATGAAGCTGTTTGGACTCTATACATGTCTCAAATGAGGGGTGACGAAGCGGGACATTGAACCATGAAACTTACGTTCAGGATCCTCCATGGCTGGATGAGAATGCCAATGATCGCGATAACAAATGAACCTCGCCGTATGTTGACATATCTAAATAACGTGAGCGAATCACGGTGAGCAAGGATAATGAAGTTCGTGTCTATTTACCGTGGCAGGAGTGCGGAAAGGTCGATTCCACCAACAACGGCACTTCCTACGATCTTCATTGTTTCGTCAGAGGCAGATTGCGCTCAATGAGCCTGAACTTACTGTCGAAGAAAGCGAAGACAGGAAGAATGCAAAGCCACCAAAGAACACAGCTGCCCTCGCTCCTTTCCCTTCGTGTTTCTGGATCGCGTACATCAAATCATAGAGCTTCCTACCGATACTTGTCACACAGTGAAGCAGGGGAAGAGTGTGCTGCGAACAAACCAGAGAAGTGGCTCGTCTGGATAGAAACCACGCGCACATGAAGTTGTGACTATCCCTAAAATATTCGCCGATAGGAAGCAGATGGGGACAACAAAGATCTGCCCCCAAATCTGATCGTTGGGGCGCTTCGCGTATCGAGTAAAGTCTATGAAAGATATTGTTAGCGATAGGTAGCCGTTCCTAAGATAACGCACCACTTTGGTATAGGATCCCACTTGACCAAGAGCCTATTCCCCTCGTCGTCATCCACATCATCATCCAATTGATTTCAGACCCGGAAAGCTCAGTGTCGAATGTCTCATCGGGGTCATTCCACAGGGGTCCAACATTTCCTTGTTTCACGAGTGCCCATATGAAAATCACGAAAACTGCGATTGTCACAATCACTGAAGCAAATAGTGCAGGTAGGTGGTACCTGGATACGTCATTGTTAAGGTTCACCATCCACAGCCAACCGAGATGGAGCTGACCGTTCAGGCTTGAGGAGAATCAATGGTAGCCCGATTACCCAAAATATTACGAACGATACTAACGAATTTGTTGAATCGACTTTCCTGTTCCTAGATGGAGTACTGGAAACCTACCGAATTCGTTAGTCTTCATAGCTGCGCTCTCTGGGAAATGGTTCTTCATCTGGTGAAAACTCGCTGCTACCGAGCTCCGGAAACTTGGAAAATAGAGCGAGCGGGAGGCACTCACGCCAAATTGCTCCTATCATAATCTTCACCATTTGTCCTCCATACCACCCATCAACGCCAAACCAGCAACATGCCAAAATGACACGATTTATCACCACAAACCATGATCCTCTACTATACACATGTTCAGTCCCAAGAGAGTCCCAAGAGAGTCCCAAGAACAGTGTCGTAACGGGATGAGACGTACATTCCCCAACAAGTTCGGTTGATAATAGCCTGAAGGTTGAGGGATTGATAGTGTATTTCTGCAAAACGGCAAATCACACGCACGAATGGAATATGCCACGTACTTCCTGGTTGTCCGCTGATGACCATGCCAAGGGCAATGCTGATCAAGAGCTAGGTGTGAGTCAAGAGCCATTGAAAAGGTGGACGTCAGTGGAGACCGACACTACGTTGCTAACGGCACAGACTGTAAGGGAGATTGAAACATTAGAGAACCATGTACGATAGGCAAAGGACAACACTGTCAGGGCATACCTGCAATTGCTTGGCCAACCGTAAGCCCAGCAGCCACTACGACCGATCTTGTAAGCAAATACTTCCTCCAATACGTTCCTTGAGGCTTACACGCTGTCGATGCTCCGGACCATGAACCGAGGCTGATGCCTGGAGAGTCGGATAAACACAGAACAAGGTGATAGACACGACCGACACATACCTACGGAAAGCCAGAAGTATACAAACGTTCTCTTCGTCCATGTTCTGCGCGCTGGGGGTAAAGGAAGAACATCCTCGTTCTGATACGGCGTCGCCGTCGTAGAAACCTTCAGAAGATCGCCTTAGTCGTTCATTTCGCAGGTTGTAGATACACGGCATGTGCCTACCTGCAACGATAGCATAGCAAATTTCCAGAGAAAGAAAGTGATGTCGAACTCTTCGGTACCTTTAAAAGATCTTTCTTAATATATCATCTGATAATGATCATTATCAAAAACACCCTTGCTATGTAGCGTCGTAATACCTGGTTCTGACTCACGTCACGAATTCGCCCTCCTGCTCCTAGCCTCAGATAGGAATTGATGCATCAAAGACTCTTCGCGGAAGTTTGAGGGTTAATGCGGTAATGAGGGTCATCGGGCATGACCTGCTCCTGCCCGGCCAGGGGTACCAGAGTGAATAATCGTAACTTGAGGGGCTATTAGCTGATGGCAAAACTGCCAATGAAGGGACATCAATTTCAATTGTAAGGGCGGGACCCAGGATTATAAGGTCACTGAATGCTGTGTGTAATTTTCAGAAATTAGCTGTTTCATCGTTCGGGTTTACTGGCCGCAGCTGGTAGCTATGGTGCCTTGCCTAGCGGTTTGGAGGGGTGTTTTTCGAGATACGAAGTCAAAACATGCTAAGGCTAACCCCTGGGTTACCTGGATCTGGTGCTGGTCCCATCGAGGTGTGTTGGAGGTTCCAGAAGCAGTAGGGATATCTTTCCCAACCACTCTCCCAAAATTGGTGGTGACCCAAATAGCACTGAGAAGGAGCCAAGTGATCGCAATAATCAAGAACCCAAGGAACAAGGACGTGTGATATATATGGCTACGCCAACAGACAATTTGTCGCTGGTTGCCGACTAAAGCTTACTTCCATGGTGAATTGCTGGGGCGGGACACAGAAGCGACAGAAGCAATGAAGTCGGGGTGCTGGGACGTCACCTTTGCAACTCACACTGACTAAGGAACCATGGAAAAGAATGGTTGAAACCTCCAAAGCCAATTGCAATGGGCACCGACAATCGCTTAGAAAGCTAGGGGGTTAGGTGTGAGTGGATGTGAGGTTTTGACTAGGAGACGCCTCGGGATGTATTACTCCACCCAACATCTATGATTATCAAGAAGGCGAAATACGGGGTTGGGATTTGGTTCGTAATCCCGAGACCGGGTATCGGAGGATAGTGCAGCCAAAAATAGCAGTAATGAACTATGTGCAGTGTGGTATACGAGTGAGAAAGTATATTGGGGATGCATAGAACGCAGATTGAAGAACTGTTGCGGATTGACGACGGTTTCAATGACTCGATGACGGCTAATTTAAGGCGTACAGTGATATAACTAGGGATTACTGTATCCCCCAGTTGGCCTTGCATTCCGGGAGGACAAACCATGGCAGTAAAGCTGTTGGGTACGCCGCCAACCCTATCGCGAGACACAGGTAGTTGCGAAAGCAAGAAATATGGGCTCGGCGGAGAAAACCACTACCCCGGTATCGCTCCCACATAAGACATTGTAGAAGTTGTAAGACACTCATGGAGGGATGCCCTGTGCAGGTACGTCTTCTGGCGACGCCAAGAATACTCGGACCAAGGGGAAAGACGGTGATAATGGAAATTCATGACCCCCACATATGGAGAGAGGTCTTCGAGATATATAGTCAAGGATGGATACGTGGGATTACAGCCACATTAAATGTTTTAAACGGTGCCAAGCAATGGTAGCTCACTGGCTAGGTCCCAGGAGGAATGCTAGGAGCGACATTCTCCAAAGAATTGGGACCCAGTTTGTTGGTCTCCGCGTCCTGGGAGAAATCGTGTTACCTGTTACAGAAGTCGGTTAGAAGGATGTCAATGGTAACGCATTCATGCAACCGTGTGAATGAGGTTGACATACACCATAATATACCAACATGACGGCGGTCTTCGAACCTTCGGACATCCTCCTACACCCCACAATAGGGGATCACTCAATAAGAACTATGAACCGAGTCCGCGGCTAATGTTATCCCTGGCAAACTAATATACCACGTTGAAGGTTTACAAGAGAACTTGCAACTCCTGTTCGTGCAGTACATAACCGCTCGAGGTGAAAGTTGAGCCGAAAAAGAAGTTGACGCTTGCAGAACAAAATGAGGAAAGAAACAGTAAAGATGGAATATGCTACCTTCCTCGGGATTTCGTCGAGGCGTAATTCTGCTGGTGAAGTGAGGTACTTTCTTTAATGCGAGGCCGACAAAAACCGCACACATGAAGGTACTAATCGCTCAAGCCAGGTACTGGAAAGGTGAGGTTCCTTCTCGGGTGACCAAAGCTTTTGGTCACCGAGCCGTAAAGGCCCGCCTGAAAGTCGAACTGGGGGTCGGTTCGTCTGTTCCAAATACCAGCTCCACTCAATTCAATGAGGGAACGGCGAGTGATAGATGCTGTTAGGTACTTAACAGGTTGACAGCTGACCAAACCCTCAGGACTTGAAGTCGGTAAGGAGACGGATTGGAGATAGAATGTTGATAGAAGCCAGGGGACACCAAGGTACTTCTTAACGGAGCCTTCTGCTTTTGAGAGAGGTAGCGAGACGTTACCATTTGAAATAATGTTGTTGCGGGGGAGTTCTGGGAGAGTCAATGGCGCATCGGATTTATCAACGCCGTCATATCTCCTTTTGAGGGACATCAGGCAAGCAAGGGTCCAGGAAGTTCATTGGAGGGTCAACTCAAATCGATGTTCACGTGATGTGTACCCTAGACAAGGCAAGCACTAATCCAACGCTATTCACTTGTGTAATTCTCAAGACCATTAGCATATAAACAATGCAAGGTGCTCCGAACAGAGCGTGTGGATAGCAGATTTGAACGAGAAATATTTGAGAGGAGTTCACAAATGGTTCTCTGTGCCTCATCTTCGGAAGTTGCCAGTTGTCTTGTTCTACTCCAGGTTAGCCTCACCTGACTTTGACACTAGCGCCAACATTTCATTCAAAAGATTGGTCTCGGAATAGAAAGAGGCGTGTAGAATACATTGCACCTGAAGTTTTAGGCGATATCGTCCATTCGTTGTCCTCTACCACCCCCTCACCGGTTTATTCCTCTTCTTGAGCCGCTTCCTGACGATATCATGGCTGCTTTGGACCCTTGGGAGCTCACGGCTGTGGCTGGTACTCTCTTGATAGCCGCATATCTGTACCGCAACCGCCACCCAAACCCGCATCCCCTCCCACCTGGCCCAAGAAGATTGCCCATTGTTGGGAACCTGTTTGATATACCAGCCACGTACGCATGGAAGGTGTATGCTAAATGGGGAAAGAAGTACAGTGAGTGCTCCCCCCCAGACTTGTTGTGTCGCAATATATCGATCTGTCGAAGACTCAGATATCTTGTGCTTGAACGCCGTTGGCAAGTCGATTGTGATACTCAACTCATATGATGACGCCAAAGAGCTGTTGGAAAAAAGATCCATGATATACTCGAGTCGGTGCGCATTCATGACTCCTCACTTGGGGTGATCGTAACTCCAAAAAACTCATAGACCGGTGTCCGTTATGCTGTCTGAACTGTAGGTCGAATAACCTCTACTAAAGAGCTTATTCTGACCCGTCCCAGGTCTGGATTTGGATTCCAGTTCGGCCTCATGCCTTATGGTGAGCCATGGCGAGTCCGTCGTCGCCTCTTCAACAAGTACTTCAACAACGCCCTCGACCACCAAGTTCACCAAGTCAAATATATACACCGCTTTCTTCATCAACTCTTGGAGTGCCCCGCAGACTTGATGAAACTGATGCAACAGTAAGACTTCTTTTCTCTCCAGGGAAAGGTGTGTCCTCAAGAATAGATGATACGCACAGCATGGTCGGCTCCGTTACACTTTCAACAACATACGGCATAGACATTTTTGAAGAAGATGATCCAAACATGCAGACTGCCCGCCGTGCCCAGAGGATTATCGGAGAATCGTTGGCGGCTGGTTCAAAGCTCGTTGATATGTTGCCCTTGTTGAAACACCTTCCGGCTTGGTTCCCAGGCGCTTCTTTTCAGAAAATAGCAGCCGAGTCGCGCCTTCATGTGCATAGCCTAAGAGAGGGAATTTTCCAGCAGGCCCATCAAAAATGGGTGAGTGTCTCTCGCGCATAGGTCCCCGGTCAAACTTCACACTTCCTCATCTCTGGCTACAGTCAACACGTGCATCCTCGAACACTTCTTTCACCTCATTATGCTTGGAGAGCTGCCATAACAAGGACGACGAGGAGCAAATGACCCTCTTCAAGGACGTGGCAGGCATCGTGTACCTAGGTTAGTCCACATCCCTGGCCCAATCTGCGTTACTAATGTAAAACAAAAGCTGCTTCGGATACAACAACGGCTGCTCTGGAGACATTTATTCTTGCAATGGTCTGCTTCCCTGACGTACAAAAACGTGCGCAACAAGAATTAGATCGCGTACTGGAGGGTGATAGGTTACCAAACCTCGCGGATATGCCCATGTTACCCTATATATCCGCCCTCGTAAAGGAGGTGTTTCGGTAAGATTCACCTTATGTTTCACAATCACCAGCTGAGCCAATTTCGATACAAGTTGGCAATCTATCGTCCCGGGAGGTCAGGTTGGCGCATCTTCATCCCGAATCACTTGCTGACTGTACTGCCAGGTGTCGCCCACAAGTCCACATCACCCGATGTCTATAAAGGTTATTACATTCCGGAAGATAGTATCATTATTTTCAACGAATGGTAATCGCAATTCTTCCTCCTCCTCCGGCTTGAGACTCATCCGCGAGCAAGGGCTATGCTCAATGATGAACGCAATTACCCAAATGCGCAGGAATTCCAACCTGAAAGATATCTCACAGCAGATGGCCAACTGAAGGCAAAAGATGATATTCGAGATCCAACCGATATCGCATTCGGCTTCGGACGCAGGTAGATTGCCTGATTACATTCTTCGTGATTGATGTGCTTATTCAAGTTAGGATCTGCCCAGGGGCTAATGTCGCGTTGTCCTTCACGTGGTTGGTAGCTGCATCGCTTCTGACAGTATTCGATATCGAGAAGGCACTGGACTCCAATGGTCGGCCAATCGAACCTACACGAGAATATACTTCGGAGGCTGTTTCGTAAGAGTCTCAGTTTCCTAGTCGATAAACATCTGGCTGATTCTGACCGGGTGTTAGACATCCTCTGCCCTTTGCCTGCTCCATTAAACCTCGCTCTAAGGATGCTGTGATGCTTGTTCGCGAAGTTATGGAAATAGTCAATAATGGCGAGTAAACTACTTGTACAACCCCTCGATACTTGTCCTTATGTGCTGTGTTTTGATAAAACGATATGAAGACCTACTTCACTTCGTTCGAATGAGTGCCCACGAGGCACCGTCCTTTTGGCACGCGATTCAGATTGGAGCCTGATAGGGTGTTGGGCGTGCCGTGACTTCATCTCATCTCGGGTTCTGTAACCACCTGCACGTGCTAACCATTTACTGGAGCACCAGCCTTGAATCTCCCTAGAATGGTCATGAAAGATTGTCAGAGATGTGTGTTTCATTAACAGCGGTTGTTGCTCGATTTGATTTGAACGATGATCGATGACCCTTCGTCGTGCTGTCAAGCTCGGCATGGAGGGCATATGGGACGAAGGAAGGAATAGCGGGCATTCTTTTCCACACGATGGAATCATTTTGAAGATTGGGGTACCTCTTGTCCAAATGCAGCCGACAAGTCAGTTGTCGTCCTCAGCAAGTTTAAAGTGGCCAAGACCTGCTGTAACGGTGATAGGCAATATATTCAATTCGGTGTATGAGTCCCCCACGTCGTCATCGTCATTTGAGCTCGATAGGTTACAGACCAATAGGCATGACGAAAGTTAATCAGTGCTCTTCCTGGAGCCTCACCACGATCCGCACAACTCAGTTATGGTATCCATATTGGTCTAATGTACATAGTATGGGGAGCTATGCTATATCCATCGTCGACATCTCAAAGAGATTAACACTACTGTCCATTAAGCCCGGAAGTCAGCTTTGCCCGTCGCATCCCCTGTCGGCTTCCGATGACCCCACAAATACCAGAAACTAGCGTAACCTAACCTCTACTCGGTGTTGAGGTGTTTGTTGACAACATGGATTAATTCTATTGCATTCCTAGTCGCGGGTAGATATCCTTCCCCTCAGAGTGATCCAAACATCCAGGTTGCAGATCTAATTGGCGAAATGGGTATAACACTATCACTCGACATGTTTCCTGTGCTTGAGGACTTTCCCACTCGTTTTCTGGGCCTGCGTTTTACATAAACCGTAGCCAAGCGTTCTTCGGTCCGAAAGCCTAGCCAGGAATACAAGGAATGGGTCATATTTATATTGGCCGATGGTCATGCTATAGAATTACGCGATCATACAATTCATCAGCTACACCCTCCTGGAGCATCACCAGATGTCTCAGACATCAGTTCACTTTCATCTTTATGCTTTTCCCATTTCTGCAGGCCATCTCTTACGTCCATTGAGCGCATTGAATAGAAGATGTGACACCTTAGAATTCTTTGTTAGGTCGAGTATGGCGAGACGTGCCCAATGCTCACGTTGGGTACCACTTTTTCTTTTCCTCCATAGTTTGAAAATTGATCAACGTAGGAAATATCAAGAGCATGTTCCGTCCCTCATCCATAATTGGGGTACGACAATTAGCGCAGGAGACTTTGCAAGGCAACAAATATTCTTGTGTCTTCTCCGCCGGATGCCAGTATATGAGTTGATCCCTTCCTTTCTTAAACCGCATGTCGGTCTTGTGGATTATGGCCGCCTAATTCTCATTAGTCGAATTCTTCTAGAAGAATGAGGCAAAAGTCATACCCATTGAAATGGTGCTCCATGCAATCGCTGACAGGTCGGGCAGTGACAGAACTTTGCGTCGAGAGGCTTCTCACGGGAAATCTCGTACTCAACTCTTCCGCAAAAACAAGACGCTGTGTAAACGACATGGAACGGCTGATTTGGGCGGCCGAGTGAGTAAGGTGGGCGGTCCATTCGGTTACGGTGCACTTGGTCTTTGATTGGGAGTGGAACATCACGGGCATTGTGAGAGTTTCGTTCTGGTGAAAGATGGGCTATATGAGAATCGCCGGACATTAGACTGGAAGATAGAATTTGGTTTGACTGCTACGCCAACTTTTCGCTAAAAGGCGCCCGGAATGTGAGGAGAGAGGACTGACTGACATCATCATGGAACATAGCGGTAGGATTGATGATCTATGACGAATGTGTGATATATGTATATGATGCCTTGTTCCCCAGTATGGCACTCACAGGCTTCATCTATAGGAAGCTCTTCCTCAGCTGACTTTTCCCATGGAGAAGATGCAACTGGGTGAAGTCTCGTTCACTTGCTGCGGATGAACCGCCCCTTTCCCCTTCCAATGCGATGGCTTTCGAGTGCTCCGATTGCGAGCGCAGATTTTCCTCTTCCCAGGGGCTGCAACAGCATTGCAGAGCAAAAGGCCACTGCCAACACGAATACGGGTGTTTGTGGTGCAAGTGTTCTTTTGCAAAGGGGAAACAACTGATCAAAGTAGGTATTGTATGGATGCTACCAAGCGCAAATACCTCACCTACACCCTAAACGATAGCATATTTACGATAAACACAACTTAGCGACATGCAGGAAGGAGCCCCCAGTCAACCACAAGGTGCTTGATCAGGCAAGTATCTTTGTCGGTCTCCGTTTACCGAGACCCATTGATGCTAGTCGATACAGCATTTGGAAAGTTACATTGCCAAGCGGAGAGGCGACACAATCGACGAAGATGCTCTCCCCTATACTCAGGATTTACTCAATGAGGAGGAGGACACATACTGTGTCCAGTGCAATAAATTTTTCTTGGATAATATCGGGTTTAAGCACCATCTGCAGTCGGTACACCACTGGTGCTTTACCTGCTCACGTGGCTTCGATAGTCCCTTGAAACTCGCACAAGTACGCTTTTACACTCTATTCCAGAATGTTCCCACTCAAACCCCGGCGTAACAGCACCATAAGTCCCCCGTGCATGATGGCGTTCGAAACTTCAAGTGCCCCTTCTGCGACAGTGCCCTCAAGACCGCATCTGCTATGGTTATACACCTAGAGGCCGATTGTCCCGACATGCTGCGTCCGACGGTGACGAAACACGAGCTCACGAAGCCGCGCATTGAAGTAATACCTCGCACGAACCCCTCCTGTTCAGTCTGTGGTCGCGAGCTCGCGTTACTCACCCGCCCTCCCTTCAATATAAAGAAGCGCAAGTGCTATCTTTGTTGGCAGACGTTCGAGACCCCTCAAGATCTCATAGCCCATATGAAGGAGACCCCAGAGCACCAGGGCATTCTCTTTCGCTGCTTAGATTGTGAAACGATGTTCCAGAGAATTCGCCAAGTCCTCCGGGAGGTGGGCATCAAGGACAAGTATATGAAGAAGGCAAAATCGCTGGTTATGCTGAATCATCTGAGAAGTTGGATATCGAGCGTGGGTGGGAATCTCATACAAATGTCTGAGCAGCAGAATTAGTAAATCACGATTGGCTTGAAGCCCCTACAGTATGAAATACAAAAATCCAGATGAGTTATCGTTTCCAAAAATACAGAGGAGTTATCGTTTTTCCACAGCAGGCAGCTAGAGTTCCTAAAGGGAAATAGATGAAAAATGGATTCGGATACGGGGAATCGAACCCCGGGCTATCGCGTGAGAGGCGATAATGTTAGCCACTACACCATATCCGACATTTATGATGCTAGGTATCCTTCATATCTATTTCTAAAACTCTATGAGTATGCTGTCTCGCCTATTAGGCAAAATTCGTAGGGCCCGTTATTGACTGACAAGCCAAACTATAAGGATCAGCTAGTCTGGATGGACCTCAAATCCCACTTCCAACCATCACATGGACAAGTAATCTGAGCTATCATACAAATGGGTTTCGCTAAGTGTATTCATCGAGTCCGGAAGGTGAGCGCCACCTATGTTCTGCAACGACAAACTATCCCTCCATTCTCTGTGAGTCAAACGAGTGCCGAGACTCAATTAGAAAGCACCTACTGTCCTGGGCGTAGGAATGATGTCGGGCGCCAATTGTCACACAAAGATCGAGGCAGGCAGCCTCGCCCTGCGCAGGGCACATTGCATACACCTCGCGCGCATCAGAAGTTGGGACAGCCATGGAACTCGTACCAGGGAATTCCAGCACAAGATACCCTCCTACAGACGTGAATCCATCTTGGTCATTTCGCGTCCAGCACTCTCCGCTTATTACTCACTTCATATCGCGCTCGTAACTATGCCAGACATTGGCTTTCTGTATCACGAATAGCTCTTCATCGTGTTACGGCTTCATTGGAGAAGCCAAAACAAATGTAGGCCAACTCAATCGCCTGCACTCAACCATAGCGACTGGAGCTGTTGTTCCAGTACTATGCTTTGATAACGATCCGATCCAAACAACTCCAATCATTTCAAGAGAAAACACGACTGTATCAAGCGGATGAGACAGCTGGTGAATTAGACGCGTCATTCTTACATAGGCTAAACAGGGTACATATACCTATGATTACCTGCGTCATGGCCGGGGAAATATCGCAAATGGACGAGTCCGCCAAGTCCACTATTTGAGCTTCTTACGAGGCATCGCTCATGTTTTATTGCCTCCCTTCAGATGACATTCGGGGTCCATGTCATGTGAAATGATCAGCTAGCCCGCAGAAGCCGCGTTTCGATCGGTCAAAGCACCCATGCATGAGGATTGGTAAATACTATCGGGCCAACAAAAGTTCCATGCACCGTTCAAGGTGAAACTTCACAAGTCCACCTCCCCAGTATTGGAATAAAGCAACGAGGTAATAGATCCAAGATTTCACATTGCCTTGAGCGAAGCCGTCGGGGGTAAATGTAGTCCGCTCTTCTCCGTAGTAGGACTCGACAAGTGAAGCTGGCAGGAGCGTAGCGAGCTACTAGTGGATAATCTTGCTGTTTCTTGGTTTAGTTATGAGCGGCGCTGCTTGCGAGAGGCAGTTGAAGTATTATACCGTGCGCGGGACCATTCGCTACAATTTGGAGCAGTGACGTTCATTTTTGCGTAGAGAACAGGATGTAGGATGGTTCGTTGGCATATTGAGTGGCAGCGCCCGGATAGTTCATCCGCGTGTGGATTGATAAGAATGACGCGAAGGGTGGCCCATCTAGAATGGCGGGAAAGCCTAATCGCAAACGCAATCGTCGGTGATCCGTGTCACCTTCCAGAAAGCCTGTGGTGGCACGAGACTCTCCAAGTTCAGACACATCTGAAAGCTCTCGCAGACCTGATCACAACCGTGGTACTACAGTAGTGGGAATGTGTTGTCCGCTCTGCATATCCTCGTGCTGTCAACCTGGGGATAAAGCAAGACGTACAAGGACCGGGAGGATCTAAGAAGCGGCTAGTCCTTGCAGGCGATGCATAGTTGTTGCACAGCCCCATGACGTGGAAGTTGTGATACTGGCAGTCAACTACATAACCCTCATCTATTTTATATCAAAAAAAAAAAAAAAAAAATTGCTGCTGACAACTATTTCTGTATTACACGAAGCGAACACGCAGTGGAACCGAATATACAGCGGAGCTTTGGTGCTGCGCAATCCAGTACCAAAGTAAACTCCAAGTTCGTCATTGTCAGTGTTGTTGATTCCGGGGTAATCAACCATCCAACGCGACTTCGCCGGTAGTCCGCATTCTCCCAATCTTATTTACCTTGAGTTGACGACTTAAATTGGCCGAAGAGGGCCCAACGAAACGGAAGTGTCTCGCCAGAGTCAAGAATGCTACGAAGGATCTCGCAATAAATGACGACGTTTCCACCTTCCTCCAGTCCTTGTGCTAGAATTTCGCGGAACGGCGTATCGATGAATTCGTCAAGTTGGACACTCAATGCCTTTGAGAAAAGGTGAGGATTATACTCAAATTTGGTTTCCAAGATCCGACTATAGTGGGAGAAATGGACGGAGAGTTGGTTACCAATGTTTGCGAAGAAGCGTCTGGGATCGTCAATCCCGCCAACGCCAACCTGGGCACATTCAGCTGCATCACAGGGGGCGGTGTATGTGCCCGAAGAACCCATGCCATGAATTCGTTGATAAACTTCTCATCCTGGATCTTCGGGATGGAGTTGATGCATTGCAGAGGCATGTGCGACACTCGGAATTGAGACACCTTGAGACCTTGGTAACTGTCAATTCCCGGCCAAATATAGTTGACATGAACGTTCTTACCCCTTTCGTTTGCCGTGTTATATCCGCCAGTTTGCGATTAATAAGCGCAAAGTTCATCGGGTTTGAGAACATCGTCGTGTTGAGAGGTCAAACCGCGGTATAAGAATGGCTTAAATCAGGTGATGGAGGGGTTAGGGGGTTTGTTTTCGCTATTAGTAAGTTAAATGTTAATACATGTTCTTTCATCTTCATGTGTGAGAGCTTTCATGGAATCGCTTTTCTGCTGGGTGGTGTGGGTAGCTCGTAAAACAGACATAGGATTGTGAGCGATTACATTGGGCGGCAGATCAAATTAGCCCTAGATACGTGTTCACGCATGGGGGCACTAAATACGGTCAATTCTTTTTTTTTACCTCAATTAGTCTCGNGGCGGTTGGATCCCTCGACAAAAACGGAGCGAGCACCTTATTGGCCTTAAACCTTATTTCGTGAGGGCTAGCTCGAGTTCTCGATATCGTTATAGTTTGTTCCTTACTACTGCCGTCTCCAGTTCCACTCGGTTCCACTGTGACGAGGGATTGTGAGCGATTACATTGGGCGGCCGATCGAATGAGCCCTAGATACGTGTTCACGGGCACTGGATACGGTCAACTTTTTTAACCTCAATTAGTTTCGCAGCTGACCCAGCTTGCGTATGATTTGTTGTTGCTCGCCAAGAGGTGAAAATCATTAGGGGGAACGCTACAAAGCATCATGCTGGTATGACCCTTTCAGATCAATACAGTTGTGATTGTGCCCACATGAGTAAGGTGTACGATGTGACAATCTCGGCACTTGGAAGACCCACCTTGTATCGATTCGAGCTTCGGGTTGAATGATATTATTGACTTGTGATAGGGCTCGGGTTCACAGGCATCGTCGTTGGAAAGAAAGGATATGTGCGAAAGAAAAGGGTTCGCAATATAAGGCGGATATAATTCGACGGCGTACAAATACAGGATGATATTGATTGAAAGTAAGCTAGATCCACTGTGACCTGTCCCAAGCTGGATCCTGCAAGAAGGCACAGAGGACTTTGCTACCAGTCTAATAACGACTCAGAGCTCCGCAGAACAGGAGAGATACAAGAGCGCACCTGTAGAAGTGGATGACCAGCAACAATGCTCAAAAAACGCTCTAGTCCTTCTCTTCTAGTCTCAATAACTTCATCGGAGAAACGGTTAGTGAATACTTTCCCAGGGAGGGGTGGAATGTTAACGCGAGTGGATTCGTGCTCAAGGATGTCGCGGAAAGCTTCAAAGTCAGAGTAGCGTCGACGGACGAC
>JAEUWK010000778.1:10268-35939 GCA_018524425.1 Podaxis sp. AQ795752 | reverse complement strand
GCCTGGTTGGCTGGGTTTGAGGGTTGAGTATTATGATAGGAATTGCTCTTCAGATGTTCCTTGAGGAATGTTATTTTCTTGATATCTTTATGCCACTACTGAGGTGAACCAAGTGCATACTGAGATGCTTTTCAAACCACAATTGAGCTGCTGACATGTAGATGAAAAGAATGGAAACCATAGCATAAAGATGAAAGGAGGCATAGAGCAGATGACCCTGTATCAAAGCATATGGGTTGGATGTCTATGGTATGGCTTGAATTTAGAATAACCATGAGGCCAGACCCATATCCAGAACAGGCTTTGCCACTAGAAAAGGCAGTCAATATGAAAGTGCAATAAGCAGAGGGGATCCAGCAGTGACAATGTGGACCCAGCAGCCAGCAGTAATCATCAGATATGGAAAGGAATAGGGTGGGACTGGGAAGGGAGCCCAATGGTGTGTATGTCATCAACCAGAATATGGGGCCCTTCTGAAACCAAGTTCCAAATTTTAGCCAGGCTAAATTTTGATAAGATCACTTCATTGTCATCATGTGAAAATGCAATGGATGTCACCCAATCTTTGTGACCCTTAAAACTTGGCATCCAATTGTCCTGTCCTCACATGCCAATTCCAGACTGTCTGTTATACAACCTGCTAGATGCCCATTAAGCTCTTTGGAGCCTTGGTCGCAAGCCCAGATTTTGGGATTGTATTCAGTTTTTAACCTTTCCCTAGACATTTGCAGACCTTATTCCTTGTAAATACTTTTCTTTGGCCTATTCCTTCTGTAATGGGCATGCAATAAGTGTGCAATAGGTGTATGCACTCATTATTCTTTAGCAAAACATATTGATGAGTGAGAAAAGGACTCTGAGATGAAATTATGGATGGGTGCAATGGTCTACCACCTCCACTACACTTTAAACTGAGACAAGAGAACCTAGAGAGCCAAATATCCAAAACCTGAAGCAAGTTGTCTAAGAGGGAAAACCAGAAATTTAGGAGACAAACATTTATGGATAAGATAGAGATAGTTGAAGAATAGCTGAAAGTCACAAGCTGTTTTCAAGTGCAGAAATTGGGGTGATTATTCGCCCCTGGTCTACTATACATGTACCCATTATATGGAGTAATTTAGCTACAATTCATTTAAGGAAAGTCGAAAGAAAACTACGGGAAAATGAGAGGGAACCATATGAGAGATAAGAATAAGACATAAGCTCAGAAATGTTGAGTTGTATAGTATTAAAATTTTAGCTTGTAGAATAAGAATGAATACTCAAGCTATTTGGAGGTGATTAAGACAAAAGACCAGTTTCGCGAGGACAATACATAAAATTATTTCGAGTTAGTAAGGAAACAAGGTGAGAAAGATAAGGATCAAGGCTATACAAACTTCAACTGCCACCGAGACAGAGTGTAATACAAGGTGGCATACTTGTGAAGGAAATCGAAAGGGGATTTGGAGTCAATCTAGGTTAAGAGGAGAAATGGAGGGACTTAGGATGGCGGTCGAGACAGAACTGGACTTTGATGCGGTTTCAGCATAGATTTTGATCCGGGTATTGATGGTATCACGATATCATAGTTAGGGGTCTACCACCTCCACAATATAATCATCCCTCCCAACATAAATCCTTCAGAAATACATCTCATCTTTGTTGGTCAAGAATCTGATCAATATTCCAACATACATATACATATATCAAGTATCCTATTTGGGATGCCAAATATGGTTGGCCGCATGGAGTGTCTTGGGGTTTACCAGTTCTTGTCATTGCCCTGGCCAGACCATCTTGATACTTGGGCACTCGACTCCAGAATCACCAGAAAGCTTGCTTAGCGTGTCCTTGCAATGCCTAGGCCAATACTGTATGGATGTGCTCACCATCGTCACCATCTCGGCCACCTTAATCCTTATTCCTCAAACCACCAGCAGCGCCGCACCCATTCTGAAGATTGGGTCCCTCCCTACATCCACCACCGCTGGGGTCCAGATCCGTCATACCGCAGCATAGCCGTTGACCAAAGGTCGCTGGCCTCCCGCGTCACTCACTAGACTACCAGAACAAAACGGCCTTATATACGCAACGTTGAAAAGGACAATGGGGAGCGTATTGTTTCCGCAACGCCGTACAATAGATGATATTGCCAGGCTCGTAAATGTGTGCTCTCCCAACACACAGACACTTCACAGTATTTCAGTCCTCATGTTCTGCTTCTCGTGCCGTACGGACCCGACGAAACCGCCATGAATCAGGCTCAAGGGAGCCAAACTAAATCGTACCGCCATCGTGACCGGTGCGCTCTGCTCCTTCAGCCTCTCTTGATCGTTTTTCAGGAATCTCTATGTGTCAAGGACCCGAGATTTGATACCAACGGCTGGTGCAACATGAGATGCTCTTTGGTCAACCTCGATGCCTCAGTGATATCGGGTAAAACCGATTCAAGGATTAATACTCTAAGAGCGCACGTGCTTGCTTTGCAGAGCACCAAACACGGATAGCACCCAGCGTCTTGGTTGTAATATTATTATAAAAGCACAATCAAGTTCCAGTCATGGTGGGTGTATCTGGGTTTGCCTTCCAGCCTCACTTATAATTCTCAACCTCCGTGCTTCTTCTGGATCTGGACGTGTCATTTCAGCAGCGAACAGAGTGGGTGCGTCACGATGCGCTGTGTCCTCGAAACTACTGGCAGCAGGCTCTACTCTAGCTTTCTTCGAACTGTTCCTTCTTAATTCGCGGTGCCCTGCTCTTGTGAGGCCCGAGACCTGCGTACGCCTTGGTCCTGCACTCGAGAATAAGGGGCCCTGGTGGGGCGAGTGTGCTATTGAAAGAAATTTCCCGAGCTCTGAGATACTGTTTCTGGTGTATCGACGGTCTTCGTCCCATGAGATTGAAGGTTGGATGGTGATGGCCATTTAGGACCATTAGTGATCGTCTTGGATGAACCACCTCGACGGTTGATTCAGTTCTTGTTATTTCTCTCTTGACCCATGAAATACCGGGTCTGGACCGTCCTGTTGGAGTCCGTGGCGTCACGATGTAGCTTAACGCCTCGCGAGATGCACATGATGATCACTTTATATATCGTAGTCTACACCGTTTACACTTTGCTCGTCCACCCTCCTCAATCCCATCATATGTGCACCTTGACCAGTCCCTCCAGCACACTACCCCTGCTCAACTCCAATGCAAGTATTGCCCCCACTCAATCCTGTGGATACCATGCAATCCACCTTGAATTTGTTACCGCCACGGGCACCCATGCAGAACCTACGAATTCATATACCAAGCGCAGATTCAGCGCTACATACCGTTTATAAAACCAAAACTCGTAATGTTCCGCTTGAAGAACACGCCAAAAACGATCAACCACAAAACATTCAACCGCCTCCTCCAACAATGTCCCTGTCCCAGCAGTGGGACCTTCAACGGAGTAGTCGGGCTGACAGCAGGGAATGTTTGCCTCCCCTAAGTGAAGGTCCCAGTGACTCCGGAATAGTATTGGACGAGGTTCCTTCATTGCTGGTGGAGGGCATCGAATTCCCGGGAGAGGGCAGTGGAATGGTGGAAAATCAGATACCACGACGCCATATGCGGCACCCTCGCATGCCTCCAGTGAGTCAACGCGAGCAACATGCGCGTGCAGAGGACTGGGCCAGTTGGGGGACGGATGGGATGATCGCGCTTTCGTTACTCCAGGCTAGGGACGAAAATAAGGTCTGGGAGACGGAGAGCTTACAGCCCCGCAAGCCCCGGGCAAAGAGACGATGGCACGAGGTTTGTGGGGTTGCGAGGATATCTAAGCGGGCTGTTGTGGTTGTATCGAGGTATATTTGTGCGGTCATACGATGCCGGTGAGAGGGGATCGTTAAAGTCTATTGCACCGCTTGTTTTAAGGGAGTACGCCACGAGGATTAATTTGATATGGTTTTGTATCTCCAATCCAACCTTTGCGGCGGCCAAGTCGAAGGACTACTCATCCATATGAGTATGTTTGTTGATCTCCGACTCGGGATTATGCAATTTCAGCTCGTAAAGGCGCACAAAGCTCGGAAGATGGCTCTCTGCGCCGTTGCTATGATCGTGGGGCATCAAAAGATGAATGTTGGCGATGAGGAAATCGGAACACCAGCACAGAATGGACGCTCTGTGTCGTCGAATCAATGAAAGAGGGACTGAGTATCATGACTAAAAGAGGCAGGTAGAGATTAGGTTCACGTCATAGATGAGTTGTCCGACATTTCCCGGGAGTTTACTGTTCCACTTGGCTTATCACTCATACTTAAGCTAGCCCATCTACCATGTCGCACTCTGCATTATACTCGTTTCTCCTCTTATCTTTACGATGCAGGGTGCTGCTCGTTCGGTCTTGAGACAAGCTTTGGTCTCCAGGTCCATTACCCCCACAGGCTGTTCTCCGACCTTGATATGCTGCTCAGCGCGTAATTTCAGCTCGACGGCGGTGAGAGAAAAAGAGTGTGTTGTGATTTTAGGTTCAGGGTGGGGCGGCTATGGACTACTTCGAGGGATTGACAAGCAACGATATCGTATGTCACTGACGTCATAAGGTAGCACCTGATTCACCCCTTCATGCGACCACAGACGTTGTTGTTGTGTCGCCTTCTACGTACTTCAACTTCACACCGCTACTCGCAAGCACTTCTGTTGGGACGTTGGAGTTCAGGACTGCAGTCGAGCCCGTGTGTTCCTCAGCTTTCCCATTTTCGAATGCGCAGCGCGGGTCTAACCATGATCTCAGGTTCGAAGATATGTTCCTGCCGTGGTATGTAAAAAACGAACTCCCCGATATTCCATATCATATCTTTGACTTCTGGATGTAATAGACATATTACCAAGCGTGGTGCGATGAGATTGGTACGTGTTGTCCCTCTTGTTTACTCATGGATCTCACAACTGCGAAAATAGATTTCAAGCGCAAAACCTTGAAATGTGTTCGTATCTACTCTATCACGGCCACTGTTCCAGATATCTTAAGCGGATTTGGCTGTTCATAGATGCCTGCTACACGATCAATAGCAAGCCAATCCGCTGATCCGACCCCATCCGACGACACCACGTACCGCGCCACGGGCAATACCCCATTTGAAATGCGATACGACAAACTCGTCGTGGCTGTTGGCGCCTACTCCCAAAGTGAGCCTAACTTGCGTAGGCCATGAGCATCAAATGACTAGAATATCAGCTTTCAACATTCCGGGGGTGAAGGAACATGCTCACTTTCTCAAAGATGTCAAGGATGCACGCAGAATTCGCAGCCGCATTCTTGAATGTAAGTACGACAGAGCTTTAGCCTTGGAGTTTTTCGGTTGTTCATGTGCACACAGGTTTTGAACAGGCGAACCAACCGACTCTGTCCGACATTCAACGTCGGAATTTGCTTAATTTCTGCATCGTTGGTACGTCTATACTGGTAATATTGCCCACCTCGGCTCAATGAGGGTATGGCCCTAATAGGTGGTGGTCCTACTGGCGTCGAGTTCGCTGCGGAACTTCATGACCTCCTTGATAGTGATGCTCGCGTTCACTACCCTAACCTTGTGAAGCTCACGAAGATCACACTCTATGATGTTGCCGATAGCATCCTGAGTAATTTTGATCGGTCATTAGTCAAGTGTGTCATTGTCGTCTGTTACGCAGTCATCGGCTTATTGAGGTCAGGTACACAGAGAAGATGTTTTCCCGTGAGGGTGTCAGTATCCTTACGAACCACCACGTGGAACGTGTTGAAGCAGTACGCCCTCTTCGCTCGCTCCTTTTGCGCAATATTCAGCTAGCTATAGGGCAAGATGTTTGTGAAAGAATGCGGCGAAGGTGCGCAATCTCATGCAATCGTGGTGGTAGTCACTCTCGATTGACTGACTAGTTCTTAGTGCCTTTTGGGCTTCTCGTCTGGAGCACAGGCCTAGCACCTAATCCATTGATTTCCGCAATCTCCGAAGTCAAAAAGCATCCTAAGACTCAAAGGTTTGTTCCTCCTGGAATGGCGGTGTCACAGTCGTTCTGAATTACCTGCCTTCCCAGTCTAATAACAAACGATCATCTCAACGTCATCATGAAGGATACCAACGAACCAAATCCAGATGTTTGGGCTATTGGTGATGCGGCCACAGTAGAGGACGCACCTCTGCCGGCAACAGCACAAGGTAACCATGCAGTCCCGATCTAGCCCCAACCACATTGAGCCAATCGATCTAAATGTCTGTTCCAGTTGCCAGCCAAAAGGCGGGATATATGGTCTCCAAGCTGAACAGCCTTGCAAGGAACAGGGAACATTCGAGCCCTTTCGAGTTCCGTAACCGGGGCAGTTTGGCGTACATTGGAAATTGGTCAGCCGGGCTCTGATTTGCTTCAGATACGTATATCTAACAGGTTTGCAGGAATGCTATCTATGATCGATCGTCGGGAGAGGACACGTTCATGTCAAAAGAAACCGGTCGCCTCGCCTGGTTACTGTGGCGTTCTGCCTACTTCACCGCGACGTTAAGCTGGAGGAATAAGTAAGTTATAACTCCTGAAACCGAGGCGCACCCGCTGAATGTCACCCGTAGGATACTGGTGCCAACATACTGGTTCCTCAATTGTGAGTTTGATATGACATTTCATCGATTTGTCTCCTAATTCACATGATTAGGGATCTTTGGGAGGGACTTGACTCGATTTTAGATGTCACCAATCACCAACCACACCTCAATTCCCGTTGCATTCCTGCTTCAACAGACACTATTAATACTTTGTGCTGCGGCTTCCGGTGTATAACGCGTTGTAATGGATTTTTTGGTTTGCGTTATTGCGGTGAAGTACACACAACCGAACCTCCTGGACTCGGCGACCATCAATAATTTAATACAAACTCGGGTATAAAGGTATATAAGACGAGAACGTCCCCAACTGTTTTTACTGGGATATAAATGACCGGCCTAAACTCCTTAGTTCGCTGCAACCGGCCGGTTACTCGCGCTCCTCTGGATGGTGTCAATGTCTTTCCAGAAGCCTTGAATAAAGTCAAGGTGTTCGAGGACGACACTTTCCGTTACTTCGCTACCAGTCTGCGTTTGCAAATCGGCCAGAATTTCACGAAAGGATGGGTCCATGTTTTTGGAGGTTTCTAGAGCGCCGCTAGTGTTATTGAAACCGATGTGGGCTACATGTTTGAACGACTTAGGTGTGGGAGAGGAGATCTTTAGTGTTGCGACACTCGTGTATGGGAGAGAAGACGAAGGTTCCCTGGATTTCAGTTTTCTGCTGGATTTGATGCTGAGGCTGCGAGAGCAACTCTTGGGAGATTTGGCTATGATGGAGACGAGTTGATGGTCACCTCGTAATTCACAAAGATCCCAAGACGTACCCAGAGCTGTGGTAGGTGTGGCAGCTGTGGTCCGCGTGGTAACCTCGCTCAAGAAGGTGGCTGCTTCTTTATCGTCATCGAACAGGAACCCATACTTCCGGCTCTGGGAGTCGCAGCAATCGATTAGTGCCGAGCTGGATAATAAAGACGTAAAGACGCTTACACTGCCTTGGAAGACATGGAAAAATGGTCGATCAAGCTCATAGTTGAACTTTGCACCCGAGCTCAGCGGGATCTTGAATTTCCACACGACCTTTGCGGCCTCATCGTCGACAAGCTGAAACCACCATTCTCCGTTATGTTCTTCGCCCTCTCCCCGATTCCCAGCAACGATTTGATCAACAGTTACTGCCTCGGAACTTGTGGAGTGCCTCTCCCGACCGAAGACCAATGTCCCCTTCAGGTGCGAGTAAGTCCACTGGCTCCCGTTATTTCTGTCTTTGGAGCTCCCGTGGCTCCTCCAGAAGCTGAGGGTGCCAGTATGATTCGTCGTGAGCTGTGTGCTATAGTATATCCGGGCGTTTGCAATGGCATAGAGGATGTGAGTATTTGCCGCAACTCCTGGAAGGATGTAGTCGGCTGGGTTGGAGATGGCACGACGGTGGGCGGTGTTGCCCGAACGACCTGTGGTGGAACGATGGTTCCAGCACGAGCTCCCACTGCCGTTGCAGAGCGAGTTCTGGGATCCAGCGGAATGGGAAGAAGCTGTTGAGGATGCAATTGTGCCGGACTTCTGAGCTGAGGACATGTTATAATGAATACTTTGAGTGGTAGTCGGTGTTATTGGTTAGAGGCGTTGCTAGGGGAGGGTGATAGAGCTCAGTTCGATGATGCAGCTCACAAGAAGTACTACTCAACCCTCTTATTCATGTCCCGGAACGGGCCTTGCGGACTGTGCAATGCAATGAAACGATTTTATTTCGGGCCACATCGTGCTTGCCGTGAGGATGGACATGTGGCAGAGGGACATGAAGAAGCCCCGAATTCTAAGTTTCTCCAGTTCTGCATAACTAAGCAGCTGCGTAGACGATCGCGGTGTTGATCTTCCATCGGTTCCAGGTATGTGTATTGAAGTTGCGGGTGTTGGACAAATTTCCCTGCACTGCCTTGATATAAAGCTGTATAGGATCCTGTGTTCTTTATTCACGGAAGCAGCATGGCGCAGTGGTAGCGCGCGGGGCCCATAACCCCGAGGTCACTCGATCGAAACGAGTTGCTGCTATAATCCAGTGATCATGTAATGTTTTTGGTTTTGGTATTCTCGCTGCGTGTACCGTATAAAATAGTGAACTTTATTGTTCTACCCGTAATATCGCATAGAGCCGTCAAGATGGGTATGCAATAAAGGATAACTACATTTTGCCTTAAAATAAGATAGATTAAGTTCTTACGAAGTGATAACAGCAAACTAACGATTGATATGGAATTCCGGACGCTCACCAAGAAAAACACATCTCAGAAGTGCTACTCACTGGGCTCGTCTCGGGTACTTATTAGAAGATGGGGACGCGAGTATCAAGGTGGATAAAAGAAAGAAGACGAGATCTGATTGTCTAACCGTACCAGCATACCTCTCAATGAGTGCTGTTTATGGTTGTTGTAAGTCATTGATCCAGGCTTATGTCGTGTTGGTTAATACACACTCAACGACAATAGACCGTATCCCACATATTCAGCACAAAAACTCTGCTAATTTAGTACGATTGCAAATGAAAGCTAAGCGGGCACCGTATCCATGCTGTCTATCATACACGCTAGGTTTTGAGGCCCACAACAAGGAATGACTCCTTAGACGTCACTAGATGGGTAACACGAGACTCAAATTGGCTAAGAAATTCATAACCTCGAGACGGAGATTTTCCTGTCCAGTGGACATCGGAATGGGGCCGTCGTTCGGAATCATCTCGTTCGGGTTTTCGGTGGTATACTGAGGCCACTTGTAGGAAGGTATGCATGCTGTCTTCGTTGGGAAACAGGTGACTAACGAATCGGCGAAGATATCCTTTGAGGTCGCCTCCGACTTGTAAAAGGGATGCGTGTAACTAAAAAATGGAGGTGAATACAGGGACCAATTCTCGCTATTCAATACCACCGCCTCACAGAGCCGATAATTGGGGTGAGTTTAAGTCGCTTGCTCACTGTGTTTGTTTGGTATACAAGAGTCCATCCCCGTGGCTCAGAATTACTTACGATAGACCCATATCGGTTGCTGACCAGATGTGCGCTGTAAGAGCCAACGGCGAGGGGCTTGGAAGGCGAGATCTCCTTGGAGGGCCGAGATCCTTCGAATTCCGGAGTGATGGCATTAAATATGCCCCTGCCGAATGGGATCCCTTCTGTTGGAGCACAAGCGCATATTGAGCCAATGAACAATTGCGGTTTACAGGACATTTAATTACGGACTTGCTATGCCATAGATAGAACGATCGGACGTTATGACATAGCAGATAGACATCTCATTTAGTCCTAGTTAGCCTCCTCTATTACTTTATATACGTACAGTAGAAGTGCGCTTGCCTCAGCCCTCGTACCGTTAACGAGCGACTGAGGTAAGCCGCCCATCATTACTCTCAATAGTCTTTACTTATCGTTTGTAGTTATAACCGTTTACAGGTAAATAATATATTGCCCTCGTACCGTTAACGAGCGACTGAGCAATAACCCTTCACACCTTCTGTATGTCGTCGACATGATGAAGGGCTAACGTGTTCAGTTGGTCATCGTTAATCCCTGGAATGTAGACCTCCTTAATGTATTGGCGGAACTGGGTATCGGTCCTAGGTCAACATGCTATCAGTCGGTCTCATTGACGTTTGTGTCAAACTTTGAAATTACGTAATGTTGGATGTAGAAAGAAAACAGTGTCCCTTCATCGTCACAATTACCTTGTCATATCGATAAGAAACTCCAGCTGTGGCGAAATAAAGTGTAGTGACTTGCCGGTTATGAAGGGAACGTGCGCAATTTTATCCTGCGCAACCAATGCCTGAGGATGAGCGGTCAAGAAAGTGCCCTCAGCATGGGGAGCCTGGCTAAACGTGTGGCCTAGTCACGCTGCCTCAGACCGGTTATCTACCTCATAACTATGCAAAGTGACCTGGTAATCGAAAATACTGGGAATCTTGTCAATCTCTGGCTTGAGCCGACTATACGGAACTGTATGGAGGCAAGCCAAAGTATCACTGGATCCTGCACATCCGGTATGTGCGACCATTTGATCAGAATAAACTTGGCCGTTGATAATGTCCCCAACAGGAATGGGAGCTCCCGATTCCATATTTGCTACAGGGAAAAGATCGTTGTTGCCGTCGTTCGCAACCATGTGTAACGAGATGGAAATTGTACCTGAGGATACACCCCAACTAGAAGATTGAAACGTGTCGATCAACGATGAAATAGTGTAGATTGGGTAGAACTCACATAGTGACTTTATCGGGGTCACCGTCAAATGAGCTGATATATTTCCTAACCCATCGGAGGGCTTCCCGTCCTGTGTTGAGAGAGTAGATCAGATCGCTAATACGGCCCAGCGGCAGTTTCCACATACGTCCTGTAGTCCGAGATTGCCGGCCCCAGCACCCCTTACCTCTTTACTAGCAAGGAATCCGAAACCTAGAGGAAGTTGAATAGTTGCTTCCCCAGCTCGAGAATGCACGATGATTACCTGAGACCCTAGAAACGTTTCAGGTGAGGTGACAGCAAATTTCGAGGAAAATGAACTTGCCGGTAATTGGAGGTGACGAAAATCATACCGGTCCAACGAATGTCGAGCCATCAATTCTTATGCATCGTTTTCAATTACGATATAGCAATCATGATTTTTCGCCAACGGGTCGGAACTTCCGGTCTCGAATCCACCAAGAGTGCGCCATTGGTGCTACAACGAGGCTTGCGAACAAGGAAATCAAACCTCCGTAAAAGTACTAACAGGAATGTAAATAGTATGTCCTCAACTAGGGTGGCAAGATACCTACTACTACAACGGGGAGCCGAGAATTGCTGGCTTACAATCCTCTCTTTGTGGTGTCTGCGCGTTGAAAAATAGATATTCGCGAAAAAGTCAACGACCTGTCGGGGAAGGCCAGATAGGCATGGAACTTCAAACGGTTGTTGAGGACAGGAGGGGCCAAAATCAACTGCGTTGGTGCCCCTGTAAGAAGGGATTGGTTGTGACTTTCGGAAACGTAGATCGCCGATGCTAGAAATTTGATTCTATTAGTCAGTTGAGCCAAGCCTGGCACAAGGATTACATACGGAGATAATGCGTATGGCAGACCAAGAAACGCGAAAGCGTTGCCTCTGTAACCAAAATATTGGCGTTGATCGAACAAGGGTCGCGGAGATTGCAAGCAGCCCAACGAGTTGACAAATCATTACGTTCATTGAAGGGGGTACCAAGTCTTTTGACCTCCGAGGCGAGTATTTCAATCCTTTGCAAGAGGCCCGACACCTGGCTTTGGATAGATTGCCGACACCTTGATGGTGACAATGATGGTAGGTCGAACTGAATGGTGAATCAAATGTTGGGTAATGGTATTAACCCTTCACATAGGTTTTGTACATCTGTGAGAACACAAGTGCTGCATTAAAGACCTACAGTCATTTGACAAAGAAACGGCAATTGATCTGGCCGAAAGCCGATAGATGGGATGGACATGGGAGTGCTTGGTCGTTGGGAGTCTGGTTAGAATAAGGCGTTATTTGATCTAGAAGCCAAGCACGGAGGATGCCGATGACTCCCTATGACAAGAGCACTGGGGGTTTGAATCTCACCTCAGAATACTGTTCTTCGGTTTTGGATGGCTTCTCTAGTGTTCTGCTGATAAAAGGGGAGCCTACGGCTCCAAAGCGGCCCCAATAGACCAATACTCCGACTCGTCAACACTTCATCCCCCTTGGATAAGTCAAAACGCTGGGTTGCTTCAGATTCTGCAGGGAATCTTCTCAATTCTTCACAGGGAAACGGATCACAGTCGTGACCTCGACGGTTACTCCATTCTCAACACGCCCTTTAATCAATAACTTTATACTACGTGTTTGACTTGATGTGGGTCGCAATTAAGAAAAGGGGATCTTATCTCACTGTTCGTACGAGCACCCCGAGGGAATGGAGTGTGAGCTAGAGATGTTCACGAGATAGGAGTACAAGATGACGACAACTGTTCCAGAATTATCCAAACGACAGTAAGGTACGAACAAAAAGACACTATGTTTCCAAATCATTCCGTTCATAAAACCTAAAAAGTTAAGCAGATATCCCATATTCCCAACATCAAACCCGACGAGTAGAAGGAAAGCGGCGGTTAAAGGGGACCCCACTGAGTTCCCTGAGCTTGACCTGGGAACCCGCCCTGAGCGAACTGCATTTGCCCAAATGAATTATGCATTGTCATCGTCTGCTGAGGTTGTCCAAACCCAGAAGCAGGTGATTGCATGCCTGTGACAGGGCCTTGAGTCGGTCCATGCATCCCGTTCATGAAGGGTTGCGGACTTGGCGTCATATAACCCACCCCACTTATCCCAACACCTGCACCGACGCTGGAGTTGAATCCCGGCTGGAGTGTAGAGTTCTGAGGGGAGGGGTTCGGAGCCGTTAATTGCAATTGCGGACTATGTGATGTCAGGAATTGCGGGTTCGGACTCGGCGAAAGGAATTGTGGGTTCGGACTCGACGAAAGGAATTGAGGATGAGATTGCGATGGCACGAGCGAAGGGGGTTGGGGTTGTGGTTGATGGAAAGGTATTGAGGCCGTTGGTGATTGAATTTGACTTTGGAAAGGTGTGTTCGACTGGTTGAAGCTCGATGGTATCTGGGGTGAGTTAGAATTGAACGGTGTTGATGCTGGGGTTGGAAACGGGGACAAGGATGTTTGCAATGAAAAGGATTGCTGTGCGAACGGATTCGTGGCTTGCGACTGTTGCGGGAAGGGACTGAGAGATGGGCTGGGTGCTGATAGACTGGTCGTAGTGGGGCTTGTTATGTTGCCGAAGGGGTTAGGCCCTAAGCCTGAAAACCCGGCTGGCGTAGCGTTACTCATGGGTAAACCACTAGAAGCAGGACCAGTCTGGTACTGGAGTGGCAAGGAGGCATTCGCCGAAGGTTCTTGCAGAGATATCAGGTCTGCCCAGACGCCTTCCGGTTTTGTCGCTGCCGGGGTTGCTTGTGATGCATTTTGTGGCAAAACCGGTTGTGAAACCGAGCGAGTGGGAGGGGGATTAGGAGCGACTTGAGTGGGTTGTGAAAGCGTTGTTCGGGGTTGCAGCTGAGGCTTCGCCGTTGAGAACATAGTTGCGGCAATATCAGTGGCTGTCTTCGGCTCTTGGGGTGGCGGCGCAGGTTTTACAACCAGTTGGGTAGGCGGTGTCGAGTTTGCGCGGGGGGCGACAGAGGAAGCAGATCTAGAGGGACCTAGCTTCGAGGCAACAAGAGCATTCTTGTCCATGAACCGTCGATATTCATATTTTGCTAAAGAGGCTAGTCAGTCTGGGTAATCTCCGAAGAAACGACAGGACGCACATCTGATATATTGTTCAAGATCATTGTCCCGAGTCGGGTCGTCCAGTCTCGGAGGAGGGGGGTGTCGGACTTCATTTGGGTTGTAGATAGCGTTGGACTTAATGTTGCCCATCTCCTTCATTCTCTGCGATAAGTTTAGCAGCAAGCCACTCCGAGAGTATGATCCCGACATACATCTACCTGCTCTTTGGTCCATGAGTCCAAAGTCAGGCTCTTGCTGCCGTCATGTCAGCACGTTTGTTTCCAACGGAAGTAAAGATACAGACACTTTGGAAACGTGAGTTCCAATTTTGCGATGAATACTGGCACATCCAACACTGAGGGAGTCGTTAGAAGGGCAGCTTGTTAGAGCTACATGAAGTAAAGAGCGCACCAAATGAAAATTCCCAGATTATATGACGCCCATCGCGGATTCCTTGATTTACAATCCGCGCACACATCTGAGGAGGGGGCAGTGTTGAGACTCTGATAGAGTTGGGTGGGACAGACACACCATTTCCAGGTTTAGAGACGAGCTCAAGCAGTAGGCGCTGATTGCGCTCTGCAGCAAGTTTGTTCATTCCAGACGAGGTAGACATGGTTGCGAAGAAGGGATGAGCAGGCCAGTGTTGTCAAATGAGATGTCAGACGAATGTCAAGTGATCAACAAGTGACTCTGACGTTGCTTGCTTGTTATTGACTTCTGAGCCAAACAAGTTTCATCAGTCCCAATTTCTTTGACATTGATGCTTTCAACGGGATGTCCAGATGTCCAAACCTTTCTAGGCTTGCAAAACCTCCAGTCTATACCCATGTACACGTATGTGCTGGAGCATCAACGTACCTTATCATCTTACTGACAACTTTTCAAGTTTTATCGCCAACACCCAGGCTCACCAAGCGACCTCTACCAACGCAAGGTAGGCTCAGGTATCCTGGACCCTTCGCACCCTGCCGCGAAGACACCATACAGATTCTTCCCTTTTGCTCAGTCAGAATATTTTCGGCTTAGCGCATTTCCGAATGCTCTCCTCATTCCCAATCCCGACTCAACTGGATCCCCTGCATGGCCAGAGATTGACACATGGACCGACCGAGTCAATCGTGCGTCGGAATTGCGGAGGAAGCTCAAACTGGAACAGCTGGCTGAGGCACAACATAGACGGTCATTCGACCCAACCGGTCTCTCAAAATGGGTTGCTCCGCCCATTCTGTTACCACATCCCATCGCATCAATTCCCATGAGCTTGTACTTTTCTATTGGAAAAGCACGGACACACAAACATGCAGTAAAACGACGGAGGCTCCGCACCAAACTCAAAGAAGCGATCAATCTCATTGTCGCGCGAGGAGCAAGAGCCGAAGAGGTTCAACCGGGTGTCAAAAAGCTTGTGTTCAGTGATGATGAGGTTCGCGAACGAGGGGACAAGTGGATCCTACCAGGTACGAGTGAGATCTCACCATTTCCGCTATCTTCCTGACGTAAATAAAATAATAGACTGGGCTTACATCTGCTACCCTGACTCACGTTTATACCTTGCGCCATATCCCGACTTGATCCAACAAATACGCGCATCGCTTCAGAAAATCTGGGACAGTGGCATGCGGCTCGAGAATAATTGGGCAACAGCAGAGATGAGAAAGCAAACAAGCTCACTCCCTTTAGCCGCGGACTTCCAAACGGAAGCGAAGCCCAAAACCCGTCGTGCTGATAGTCGCACATGTTCCCCCCAGCCCAACCGAAGGGGGAATGTAATGTCAGACAAAGCCAACCTTTGTTAAGGTGGAGCTTTAAGCTCATGAACATCGCTATCCTCCCCTCAATAATCTACTTGAACGCGCCATTGAGCAGATTCACACTTCGACTAAGTTGTTACGATCATCTTCCAAGCCGACCTCGTCGCGCGAAATCGCGATAAAGGCACGTTTTTAGAATCAAGAAAGCGAATCCTGATATCGTGCCTACCTAGCCTCAGCCTACTCCCCCGGCCGGACTTAGGGATCTACGTCCACTCCATTCGTCAAATACTTTTACCTACACTCGTAGGCGTTAGTCTTGCCATACATAACTTCTTATCACTAAGTAGGTCAACAACTGGTAGCAGGTTAGATCCCATGTGAACCGCCGACCTGAGCACCCGCCGGCTCGTTCGAACCAAGGAAACTGAGAAATTGTATGATTCCACTCTAGAAATACCTTANTACTTTTACCTACACTCGTAGGCGTTAGTCTTGCCATACATAACTTCTTATCACTAAGTAGGTCAACAACTGGTAGCAGGTTAGATCCCATGTGAACCGCCGACCTGAGCACCCGCCGGCTCGTTCGAACCAAGGAAACTGAGAAATTGTATGATTCCACTCTAGAAATACCTTATCACATGGCTCGTTGCACCTAGTCAATATTTTTATCGACACGGGTTCAAGTGCTTCTCATCTACTTCTCCGCCTTTCAAGTCGCCCCCTCCCAAGGAAATTGTTTCCAAGTTTTCTTATATGGAGCTAGAAGATAGCTCAATAGACCCCCGTGAATAGGTAAGTGTCAATATCACCCCACGGTATCTACTTGTGAGTGATTGAATGGACATACTGTGCATTAAATGCTCAGAGATGTATCACAGTGTCTACAATGTCCAGTTCACCAACCAGGGATGACAACACCCTTGAGTTCGCGTTTTTCGGGTGTCTATCAAATTCGACTTGCATCTCCTTTATCGAGATGACCCAACAGAATGTGTTCTTACTGCCGGAATAATTTAGGATGTCGATTGTTCACACGTTCATTGCCAGATGAGTATTATCATATGACATGTGATGTAACCTCCGTCCTTTGATTACGCTCCCGAGCCGTTCAGCGAATACATCCCGACAGTTCGCCATCGCGCCTACAACGCACCTTGCCATACAGAACTTCGAGTCATGAGCCAAAAGACTCCCCTTGATGAATACGCAGCCTATCCTTTCGACAGCGACCAAGTCTACCAGGTTGGCGCACCAACCCATCACCTGAATATCAACCAACTAACACCCTCTTTATTTCTTGCAAAGCAAGGTCTCGCGAGCATTCTAGCCAACAACGCACTAGCCAATAACCCAAACTCAGAGGAAAAAGAAGAGATCCTGAGACGCACGAGAGTCTTCTATTTCAATAAGTATGTTCCGTTGCCACCTTCCTTCCGTGCGAGATGTTTAACACCCGTATGGTATTTACAGAACGACCGGAAACTCGATAACCCTAGAGGAAGCAAAGGCATATGAAGGATCCCTCCGGCAGCAACGATCCCCTCTTCCCCAATCCGAGACGCCAGCTGCAACTGCGTCTCCTGATACCAAGTCCGAATCCACCACAGCCACAGCACAACCCGAAGGCGAAGACGAACCCCGAGTCCTAACCTTCGCCGAACTTAAAGAGCTTATTGAAGCGGGCAAGCTTGATGAGATTCCCAACAACAAAGTCATCCCGAACACTATTAATGTGTGTTTCTCGTCCCTAGTTGTCAGCCCTAACTGACTCAAGCGATGGATGACAGGAGGCATCACCCAGCCAATCGACAGCGCAGGCGCGAAAGAAACCTTGGGAACTTGCGTCAGAGGGCCAGGATACATCCACATCGATATCGGGAGCAGCAGAGAGCGTATGATCGGAAGCAGGGTGCTGTATCAGTCACATCTCAATGTATCTATATCATTGATCTCCATGGCCATTACAACCAACTTCGGGCTTTGGAGCGTAGAAGTTCGAGTCTCCACAAACAGGAGGTGCTACGGATTCTGCTACGGATTCTGAGGTAGCATTGATATTCGCTGGAACTCTGGTGAAAACATGGTTGGAACAAGAACGATTCAGGGGAATACGAGATCAAAGAAATGGTTAGACATGGAACAGGGAAAGGGGAAATGAAAAGAAAAAAGAGAGTCTGTACAGAGAGACGACCATAAAAGGGACTCAAGAAACACTAATAGAGACGGATAGGACGCAGACAATCGCGAGAAAAAGAGCAGGAAGCGGAAATAAGAGAATGTCACTTTTAGTTCAAGTGTTTCGTCGGGTCGACACGATAAACTAAACATAGGAGACAGCGAGTGTCTTGAACAGCGTATAGAACCCAAACCAAATTCGCGTCTTCGCAGCACGAAGCATAGAGGAAGGCGATGGAGATAGGGTGGAGCGAAAAAGGAAGATGCATTCAGAAACTTCCACTGGCAAACGGGGAGATTGTAGAAGGACCCAGCATGCTGCGAACCTCTTGCTGGGGTCCAGATGCGAGGACAGAGTTGCCGTTTTGGATCCGGAAGATTCCCAGTTGGGGATCATAGAGAACCACAGGATCCGATCTCTATCGGACGTTTGCCGGGTAAACACACCATTCTATAGGTAACGAGAAGTATCTCGCTCGGTATTGTAAGGACTTGCTTGACTTCCGGAGGCCAACCAATCACCACGCCTGGGGCATGGATGCAAATGGTTGTCCAGGCACGGGCGGTCCATGCGAGTGCGAGTGATGTGGCGAGTGGTGAGTTTGCCCAAGTGACATTTGTCGCACATGGTTATGCAGGCTTGTGTCGGCCCCTCCGTTATTGAAACGTGGAGATGCAGGTACGGTCGCCAACGGATTGCCAAAGGCTGCAGCAACCGAGGTAACGGGAGTGCCAATGCCATTGCTAAACGCTGAGCTGCTCATAGTTTGGGGTGGGGAGAATGAGGGATAGTGATGATCGGTTGGCGCTTGACTCGAGGTTGGTATTTGTTGTTGTGCGAGGCGAGGATATAGTGGCGAGTCCCGGGACTCGGTTTGGTTAAACGCGGGATAGGTTTGATAGGTAGTTGATGAAAGCGATGGGAGACGTTGATGTCCGTATTGACTGCTCAGACTGGAACCCATCGAAAGCTGAGACTGTGCAGTTTGGGACGCCCCGATAACGCTGTTTTGGGCTAGATGGGAGCCGCCGCTACCGAAGGACGAGGTCCAGGTTTGGGGAAGATCATGCTGATACTGTCGGGGTGACTGGTACGTGTTCTTGGGTGGGCTGCTTCCAGCACCGAACCGGAGCGACTGTTCGTCCGACGAAGCTGACCATATGCTCTGCATAAAGGGCGCGGCAGGCTCGCTACTCTTATTGACGCCCATCATCACGTCCTTCAGGAGGTCCTCGGCGGTGGTTGTATGTACTGCATGAGGCGCACTCGGAAGTGGGATGGCATGGTTTCTCGCGCTGGTGGGCGATTTGGGCGAAAGCGTTGCGGGACTCAAGATGGGGTTGACTCCTGAAGTGATGAGTGGTATCCGAGCAGGGGGAGACCGCACTGGCTTCAGTATGGGAGACATTGCTGGTCTGTATTTTTTTCTTAGTCGCATGCAACGAGTGGACATCAGGAGTACGCACCGGGGATACACAATTTGTTCGTCTTCCTCGTCGTCTTCGAATTCCTGATGCGCCCGGATCGCTCGTTCCAGCAGATCCTCCTCCGCATCTTCTGTAGGTGACCCTTCGTCAACCGCTTCTTCATCGTGATCGCGCTCGAGAGCCGACAGCTGCTCAGCTCGGGGACTTGTTTGAGGCTCATGGGAGGGTGCTCTCGAAATCTCCGGATCGCTGGCTGGCCGCGCCTTCTCCACCATTTCCTGGTTGAAAACAGTGCGGTTGGCTTCCAACTTAATAGGAGAGTTCTGAAATTTATCGCATCAGCATTACCGCTGGCGCCACAAATGCCATCAGACTTACAGGGAGCTCTATCAAAAGCTTCGCATCCTCCAGCAAATCATATATCCTCATCAATTGCTCGGCGTTCGGGTGAGGTTTCTCCCTTGTCTGTGGAGACCCCTGATCATCTCCTGCGTTGTCCTCGCCCATGAGCTTCTTCAACGGCAAGAAGCCTCGCATATCTATGTCTTCGTCCAGAGGCGAAGTGAGCGCCTGCAAACTGCTCTTTGGGAATGCCTCTTCTAGTGCGCGCACGAAATCTGCGTAGCTCTTCCAGAACTCAACTGTTCTAACAGAATATCCACTAATTTTGTGAGCAGCCTCCTTTGATACCTCGATCCCCTTTGCCTTCTCCTGTTCCCGGAATGCGACATACTCTGGATCCTGCATGAGAGTCTTCAAGTTCGCTCTGAGCCATTTGCTCGCGATTCGCAAGCCAGGCAGGGTCCTCCTGAAAACTGCGGTGATCTTCAGTGCAAGACTGTTCTCGCCGACATCAACGTCAGAAGGGGGGGGTACTGCTAGTTCCGTCTTCCCAATGTTGAGCAGGGTAGAGTGAAGATCAAGTATATGTCGGATAATGCGCCAGTCGAGCAAGATAGATGTATTTGCAGGTACTGGACGCTCCGTCTTGGGGCGGACCATGCGGTGTTTGAAAAACGCGCTCTCTGAGAGGACGATGATATGCGAGATGGTGTCGGCCAAAAGGTGCCGCTCGGGAACGAGTAAATTAAAGTCGCATTGGACAAGGTGGTCGAGTTTGCGGCCGATCGAATCCATCCTTCCAGCACGTGAGAATCAAGCCGTCAAGAAAACCATGTACACGTACTTGTCAACGCCCTTTTCCGCTCCAAGACGCCACAATGCGTGCAGGACAATGATCCGCTCTTTGAAGGTCTCGACAAGCACGTGCGACGCTGTCCCCGATTCCTGTAATTTCTCTCGTTCTCGTCGGCTCCGCCCTTTCCATGTATCCAGAGCTCTAGATAGCACCGTGTTCAAATTGTCCGTTGCAGTGTCGTAGGGCTGCTGGACACACAGAGCGCGGTAATAATGCACGAGCGACATAAAAGTATCCCCTCGATAAGACGAGAGAATTGCGAGTTGATGCCAAGGATTCCCTTCGTTTGGCACAAGTAATCGCGCTTGGTCATAGCACTTTTGAGCTTTATCGTAATTCCGTGCGCGAGGCATAATCTCCTGTCCCCTGCGATTCCTCCTCCTCGCGGGCATTGCCGAGTCATGCCCCGCTCTTGGGCGTCCATTAGCATCGTTGTACAACTCCCGGTAACGCGCGATATCGCCTAAGCAGACAAGCGCTTTGCTGAAGATGGCAAGCCGGCTACCCCGGTTCGAAGGTGAGGGCAGGAGTGCGGCAGGATCTGGGTTCTCTGGGGGAAATTGGTAATGGTTGCGCCCGGTCGGGATCCGGCCGCTGGGATGGGTCGATTCAGCTCCTTCGGGATTGGGGTTGGTGTTCGCTGCCACCACCTCCGACTCAGACAACAGTCCGAGTTCAGTCAATGCCGCTTTTGCTTCCATGAGTCCAAACGTTCGGTACATTCGCTGAAGTAGTAAAGTCCAAAACTTTTCCTCCTCTGCCAGGAATTGTCTGAAGCGCTGAATAAGCTTCCGGTACTCAACGACGCCATGATAGTTGTTGCGCTGTGGAGCTTGAGCATGAGCTTGTTGGTGATCCTGAGCTTGAAGCTGTTGGTGCCCTGCTTGTCGCTGTTGTTGTTGCTGTTGTTGTTGCTGCTGCTGTCGGGCGTTTTGCAATATCGCGCGGTCGAGAATCGTGATGCGGTTCTTGTACGAGGCAATGAAGGAGTAAGATGTTTGCATCCATAAGTGATTTTCGATGTCTTGGGATTCCTTTGCGTATGGATGAACGAGCAGCAGATTCAGGTAATGTCTCCGGAGACTTTGTTGGGGTTGTCAGCCTGGTGAAACGCCGGAGGCAACATTAACACTCGCTTCTTTCTCCGGAAATCGACATCTCTATCGAAAGGTTCCTTGGTCTTCAGGAGTTCTTTGAGTTCGTTGTGCAGAGTCTTCGCCTCTCTGTTGATAGTCAGGATGACCGACCAGGTTGTGAGCAGAAGGGGACATACCGGGCAATGGAGGCAGGTTGTTCAGTCATGGTTGTAGATGTGATTCAGGACAAAACCATGGTATTTAAAGAGATTAGGAAAGAATCATTGAGAAGGGTGTTGAATCAGCGATGACAAGAAATGATCATAGTCCAAACAACGTGGGAACTAAATTTGCTGTCGCTCCCCTGATCCGCGGCATGGTCTCACATTACTACAACTACGCAAGAAACAAACGCATGTACGGGAATCTACCAGCCCTCTTCATCCTCACTCTCATCTCGTGGATTCGACCGGAACAATGCAAGCAGGTCGTCCATCCCAAGCTTCATGTTCTTCAGCTTGTCACCACTTAACGCAGCCTGCGCCAGCACTCGCTTCTTCTCTTGCAGCTGCACAAAGCTCATCAGTGAAACAACCTCTATTAGCGGAACAGCACTGCGTACCAATAGGATACGTTCCTCTACGGTGTCATCTATCTTGAGCTTGAAAATGTTTACATCGCGTGCCTGACCAAACCGATGTGCTCGGTCAAATGCTTGATCCTAACACATTCAACAAAGTTGTACAAATTGTTTCTCGACTCGTCTCGAACAAACTCACCTCGAGTGCAGGGTTCCACCACAGGTCAACAAGGATCACATTATTGCACGCAGTAAGGTTGAGTCCTGTGTATAAACCTGTCAACCAAGTAGGGTACATTATTACCACCACCGCTTACCAGTGCTGCCCGCCTTAAATGAGATCAGAATAACCCTCACATCAGCATTATTCCTGATCTTCGAGAGCGAGGCTTCCCGATCAACAGGAGACATTGATCCATCATCTAGAGTGGCACCGTTAACATCACCGATGCACCACAAGACAAACTAAGCATTGACTCACATCGCACAAACCGAATCCCTTTCTCCTTCAGGAAAGGCATAATTAAGTCCAACATCGACGTAAACTGAGAAAATACTATCGTCTTCTCCCCACAGTCGGACCTCTCGTCGATTTCTTGCAATAACTTGAGGATCATCCGGATCTTGGCAGACGTCGGACGTTCACGTTCGGCGAGCTCGGCCTTTTCAGCAAGAGGAATGCAGGTCACGCAGTGCCCGCTCCATTTTCCCTGTCCGGCATTCAAGGGACCGAGCCTATTTAGCAGTGTAAGTATGCAAGCAAGATCTCCGAGTCGAAATGACACACTCCATCGTGCACATCTGACACTTTCGCGTAACCCCCATCTGGTCGAAAGCCGCAACTAGGTCATCGGCATCTGCTTCGGAGCCCTTCTTCGACGCCTGCGACTCGACAGCCTCCAGATCACTTTTATAGTCCTTGGTAACCAGTAACGGGTGGTTACAGGCTTGTAGATATCTCTATTAGGGGTCGTTAATGGTAGTCAATCGCACCCGGCGTACCTTGGCGGAGACGAAGCAAGAGCAAGAGGACGGAAATGTAATTGTTTCCTTTTTCCTGCTTCATGAGTTTCTGGAGAGCATCGTCCATCTTGGTCTCCAAAGACCGGTAAAACGCTCTCTCGGTAGCATCAAAAGGACATGAGACAATCTCGATAGTCCGTTTCGGGAGTTCAATAAGTTTCTTCCCGTTGAGCACGTCATCCTTTCGACGTCTCAGCATGATTTGCTTGAGAATGAACTGACAACTTCCAATCAGACGAGATCGATGTAGAGTAAAGCTAACGCCACCAACCTGAAGCCTCTTCATTGCTGTGCCAGCGCCTCTTCCATTTTTTATGGGTTGTGCGACATCCATATTGAACTTGTCATATTGATACCAAGGGCGGATGTGAAGGAACTTGAGAAGAGAATACAGCTCGATAACGCTGTTCTGACTGGACGATTCACAGTCTGAGGTCATGAAACACACTTGGTAAGTAGCAGATAACTCACAGCGGCGTTCCTGTCAAGCACCACTTGAAGCGTCCTTGCAGTCCACAACATGCAATGGCACCCTTAGTCGTGTGATTCTTGATATTATGAGCCTCATCTGACCGGAAACACAAGCGATCAGAGATCCTCCAAGGACCCGAACAACAATAACACCTACCAAGAATGATACGGAACCATTTAACATGGAACAATGCGTTCTTAGCCTTCTTCTTCGAACCGGACGCGGCTGACTTCCTGACGTCGCGGCCAAAATCCTCGTCCGAATCGGAATCCTGTTGATTCTGGCGCTCCTTCGACTTGGACTCGTTCTTGGCCTCCGGGACGGAAGCAGCATACTCAGACTTGACTGTGTCGTAAGTCGTAACGACAACGTTATGTCTGCGGAGGACGATGGGATCATTCGTACGAGAGGTTCCCTGATGTTTGAGGACAGTGAGCTTGGTCACCTTCTTGATCTCGTCGGCCCATTGTCCAACTAACGCAAGAGGACAAACGACTCTAATGACCAGTTCTTAGTTGCAAGTACCATACGAGAAGAAGGCGATGTTTCACCCACAAAGTGGACGCTGACCATCCATCATCTTTGTCCGCCTTCGTTGCAGGATTGTCCACAATCCTCGTGAGCGTCTGAATCGTTTTACCCAAACTAGAGAATGGATAACATGAGAAACACATCCACAATCGCGTGTAGCACAAGACACTTGCCCCATATCATCCGCCAATATACCGCCATACCTTTTCTCCTGAGGGTTCTCTCTCCCTGCCATCCAGTTTCTTCCAACCACTTGATGGTCAAGCAGCTTGATTCCATCTCTAAAACCTTCAACAACTTTATCCTCATCATCAATCTTAACCTCCTCGTCATCATTCATGTTCCCCGAAATAAGCTCCCTCAAAGCCTTCTCCGTTTCTCCCGCAGTCATATCATCCTTGTCGTATCGAGATGATCCAGCTGCAGGTATATGAACCTGGGGATTTGGAATTCCAGCCGCTCTTTGCTGTTGGTAAGGCAAGGTTTGGGATGATGGTTGTGATTGTGGCTGGAATTGGGACGCCGGTGGCATCATGGGCGATCCAAAGTTCGGCAAATCCTTGTTGGAGGGTATATGTATGGGCATTCCCAGGACATTCTGGGGCACGGAATACGGTTTATATGCCCCCTGCATCCCCACAGGCGCTGGTTTGGGCCGGTTCACCCCGTCAGATGGTTGTAATGGCCTCGTTTGCGTACTTGGGTTAGATAATTGTGTTGATGATTTAGGTAAATTACTGAGAGCACTCTAACTCACTGACTCGGAATGAGAATGGAAAGTAAACGTACGACTGCTGAGATCGAGATTTAGATAGGGGCGGCGTTGACAGAATTTCAGGGTCGCTATCGTCATCGTCGTCGAGGCCGTGTTCCTCTTCATCGTCATTTTCTGAGTCCTCGTCGGAGGAGAGGACAATTGGACGTGCCCTTGGTCGTGCGGCTGGGACGACTGGTGAGGCACTGGTAGACGCGGTCGTTACTGTCGAAACAGCGGAAGCTGTTGAGCCGATAGACTACATATCACTCTTTGAGACAGCCATTAAGGATGAATGTGCAGAAACCTTTACGATAACTTCGGGTTTGGGGTCATTCTTGGGTTTGGGTTTGGATTGTTGTTGGTTTCGACCGAGAGCAAAGAACATTTGCGTATCGCCCATGAATTGTTCGCGACTAATGGTCCAATTAGCATTGATTGCGACCAAGCATTACCGGCCTCACAGTCTTTCTATAGGCATGGTTGGACGTGCAGGCAGTGTGGGTGAATGTGGGAGGTGATGGGCAAATTGGGAATTCGAACAGTCCTGATAAATAGGTCGCGTCAGGGCGTTCCTGATCATGTGACCACATCACTCTTTCTACACGCCTCTTCCGGACAAATGTTCATACAGTCTGAACCTGCACTAGGAGTGACGTGATGTATCCACGTTGACATAAGACGCTTCCACATTGACTCAATAATGTGTGGGTACGTGTTCAATAACCCTTTGTGATCTATTGCCTGGCCATGATGTTCCGAAGAAACTTGCATGCCATGGAGGGTCAGGGAAATCTTGACCCTTCAGATATTTTTCACATTTATTTGGAATGGG
>JAEUWK010000777.1:0-25673 GCA_018524425.1 Podaxis sp. AQ795752 | reverse complement strand
TTTCATCTATGATTCAGTTCTTCTACTGTCAGCCGAGGTCAGTGAACAAAGGCATGGTATCTGCTACCTACTCACATGTCACATTTATAGATCTCCGAGAATGTATACTGGTAACTCCCCTCCAACGGAATACCGGGCGTTATGATTCTCAACTGCCAATAGGAGCTTCAGGCCCCGATCAGCGGTCACAAGAATCTACATGGTAATGAAGCTGTTGGGTGTTCTCTATTTCATGTGAGTGCCTCCTTCCGTCATTCCTGTACCTCTGACCGAATGGAAGCAATTTGAAGAGGATCACTATATCGTTGGTATCATTTTAAACCTCGGGACCCTAAGCTCAAACCCGGCTTCCAGAGACCATTTTTCCCGAAGCTACCCACACTGTAAGCCTCTGTCGCGGAATTGATCTCCTGGACTTACGTCAACTCTTTCACAGGGGTAAATAGTCTTTATGGTAGTGTTGGGTCGGATCAACTTATTGGATAACGCAGCTGTCTGTTGAGCTCTTTGGCAATAGGAATGTAAGTGCATGAGCCTGGTATCGTGCCGTCAGACCCGTATTAGATTCCTAGTGCACTCGACATCGGTTACACTTCTATTATCAAAACGATTCTTGTACTGAGGTTGCGCGCCTTATACCACCATGAGCACAAAGGTGACCCCCAAATAAAAGTAATTGTCGAGCTTCAGTACTAATGGCGTCCGGCCATAACAGTAAAACTTCTACTCTATGCCTTGATGACCAGTTAGTGTCCAGTCCTTTGAGTCAGGATGATTCCCTATTAACTTGTGTTTAGTCGAGCTTCTGGTATGCAGCACCTTTCAGAGACCTTATATGGCCTATGAACAGGCTCTTCCATTTAGAGTGCCATAACCGCATTCATTGGCTTTGTCACCATCGTTTACGAGCGTTCAGCAATTGTGCCTTTGCCACTCCTTGGATGCTGGCAAGAAATTCTGCAAGGCCCCTTGTTGACTTTCTACCAGAAAAGTGGGCTCGCAGCCTGGTATGCCCCACTCTTCAACCTACGTGATGCGGAGAGTTACCTTATCTCCAGGATGACGAGGTCTGTGACAACAAGTATGTACACAGGTGACGGGAACACGACGTATCTTGACTCGTCTTAATTTAAATCTCAAACCCAGGCATTGAAGTAGTATTAATGGTACGAAAGTTCTGCACGGTGGTCAGGCAAGGGAGAAGAAGTTCAGAAACTTCGCGTTGGTCGGCAGTCGCAGAAATGCGACAGCTTACTCCTATTCTCTATATCTTCTATCGCGATGGTGTCCTGCTTTTCATTCCGTGAGTCATAGTCCCTTTTCAATCCCCGGAACGTCCTTTGACAGTCTTACGACTTGGCTAAGGATTCTCGGTGAGTATATGAGGGGTCTATACCAATCATCATGATGACGACCATATATCCCCCAGTGATCAATTGCTTCGGGTGTGCCTCAACGATCCTGCAGTATTCAGCGCTTTCAACGTTTAGCAACATGAACTGGTCCTTGCAAGTCTCATTCTCCTCCTACACTTCGCGTCATGATCATCTGACAACTCGCTAATTACATAGATGGCTATTGCTCACGTACCAAGTTGGCGTAAGTGGAATTGTGCCATTGCCACCATTGAGCTTCCCAACATGATTCTATTCAGGGGTCCCGTTTGATACTCAATATTCGTCGAGAAAATGGCAAACTAACAAGGAGCATGGTTCCTAATTACATCTCTACCCTGCGATTCAACCCACAGCACAGCGATGGTGGAAATTCCGGGCGTGAGATGACCCCCATTCACAATGAGTCTTGATGCGGGCTAACGAATATGTCACTGGGTACTCTCAGTACCTTCAAGTTGTCACTTGCAACTCGTATTGTCGAGGTTTAAATGTGTACACTAAATGTGATGCTTTCTTGAAAGTGATGATACAAGCTTAGGTCTTCGACTGTAAAGCTATGAGAAAACACCCTACCAATGCCGGTCACTCTTTAGATCCTCGTAACACTCTGGCTTTCACCCACCGGTAGAGCGCCTAAATGCCTGATGAAGCTTTCAATGCCACATAGTATCAGCCTACCATGGCCAAAGGCTCTCAGTGCCTACGATAGTCGTGCCTGCATGGCGGTACTGCCACTGATCACATGCTCGAAAACGATCAGATGTTTGAAAATTGGGAATTTACTGACACTACAGACGGCTCTTGACTTCCGGAGACCTTTGTGACATACATACGGGGTGTAGCAATGTTCTAATGCCCAAAAATCGGGGATATACAATGATACTGAGACAAAAAATACATGTGACAATATTTTCAACGAGCTGATAACATAAGAAAGTCGTTATTCTTGCTCCTCAGGATTGTCGTAAACTCATGAAAATTTGATAGACCGGTGCTCCATATATGCACCAAGCTTCATGCAAAATTACAAGTGGATAGGTGAAGAGAGAAGTGAGAAAACTGCCCGCGACTCAAAAATTTCGAGAGGACCATCAACGAAAGTAGTTGAAACACTTTCACAACCGGCCACATCGCGTACTCAGTAAGAGATGAGAGCACAGACGTCAGTGGAGTCTGACTCGAATAAACGAATGATCGAGTTTGAAATTTGACTTTGCTGGGAATCCAAAAGTTGTTGAGCATTCACCATGTCAATGCCAGCCCCATAAGGATAGGTTCAATAATTCCCAAACAACTAATTCTCTAGCGTTGAAAATGACTTTAACGGGGAGGCTGACACCGGCGTGACCGACTAAGGGCACCGGTACACAACTAGGGTACGATGTTAAGTGCTTTGGCCCCTCGTATTATCAATACAATACAGCTACAAACCGATTACATCCGCTTTTGTCAAACAGCGGAATTTCATCCTTTAAATAAACTTCACATCCAACCCCTGAAACAATCCCTCAACCCACCGCCTCATATTCGATTCATCTCCAACGACGCTTTCACAATCCTGGCCATCCAGACTTCCCAAACCACCAACAAACCCGGAACCAGGTAACCGCGTTCTGCCTCTGCCTCTTCCTCTGGCTACCATAGGCATCCCGAATCCCGTCGCGAATACGGATCCAGCGGAAACGAGGCCAGAAGTGAAACCCGAGCATGAAGAAGTCATGTGTACGCTGAGTTCAACGCGTATATTTCTAGATCGCAGCGAACACAATTTGTTCACGAGAGCTCGCCAGTCGGCTTCGCTCTCTGCTCCGGTGCCGTTAAATACCCGTTTGTCGACTGAGAGTTTGATGGTGAGGTGGTTGAGGGTGTAAGGGATAGTATCGAGGACTTGTGTTAACCAGAAGAGAGGGCTTGGGGTGTAGTTTGGGTCTGGTGGGATGTGAGATTGGGTATATGCATGTTGTGCGGGTATATGCGTCGTGCTGAGGGCCAGGTTTTGGTTTGAGGTCGGGTAGACTTGAATACCGAGGCGGAGGTGCCATAGGTTTTTGAATGGTGAGAAGTCGACGCCCAGTCCCGGGGCTGGCTTGGTGGTGCTCGCGGTTGTGGCTGGGTAATCTAGAATAAAGGAGGTGTGGGAAGAGTCAGCAAAGGCGATACGCATGGAGGTTTGGGGTGCCAAGGAAAGAAGAGTGTCGCGTGATGTAGGCAAACAAGGGATCAAGTACCCACCTGAAGTCGAGAAGCTCAATGTGTCATTGAGTTCCAGCATTTCCAGTCCACTCGTGACACCGCTGCGTATCAAAATCCCGCAGAGTTCGGGTAGGTTGTCCAGATCCATGGCTGGAATCGAGAGCCGTTTGATGTGGTGTGGGTTCACAAGAGGCGGCGCCGCTTGACGGGCTTCGTGATCATTACTGCTGGCGATGGGATTGGAGGGAAGCAAATAGGAGGGAGTAAAAAGGGCACGCAAAAGCTCAAGCGTGTGCGAAGCTGATGGAACAGTAGTAGGGTTGAACGTAGAACCTATGTGCAATGATTCTAGGCGTAGAGCGGTAGTAGTATATGGCGGACTGGCTGATGCCGGTGCCATCAGATAATCTTGATTTTGATTTTGGGTCCTCGAACCTAAGTTTAGATCCTCGGGGAAGGGCTTGGCGTGGGTGGAGTAACAATGACGAGTGGGTTGGTTTTGCTTGGCAATGGGCTTCTTGTCATTGCAGTCAAGAGGCGCGTAAGAATGGGGGGAGGTTTCTCTCCGGTTTGGAGGTCTACCGCGCCGTGGAATGCGGGGAGCACTTGGCGAGGTGGATAGAAGCTTTACGTTACGCAGAGTGAGGTCAGTAATAGATCCTTGGGCGAGTGTGGTTGTGAGATCGTGCAAAGAGGCTGGTGTATCCCAGGATATGCCACGCAGTTGGAGCGCCTGGAGGGAAGGACACGTAAAGAGAAAGTTGAGAGCGTTGCGGATATCTCGTGGGATGAGATGCCAGGTGACTTTGGGACCGTCTTGGAAGACGAGATCAAACGACTGCAGGTTGAGTTTTTCGAATAGCATGTACAATGCCCGGGAAGGGGTTGAAAAGAACCATTGTGGGCCGTTAAAGCTGTCTCGCAATGTATAGTACTGCTGAGACTGGGCGTTGCCCAGACCAAGGGTACTGAACAGAGCATCGTTCTGGGATAGAGAGAAATCTGTCGATGGGAAAAGTCTGCCATCGATAATGGAGAGGCGTTTAATGTGAGGCGCGAGTGAAGGAGCCATGGACAGGAGATGATTGAGTTTGATGCATGCGTTTGCGTCGTGTGTCTCAGGTTCTATGCGCCTTTCAACGCTAGGTGCACTGCGCGAAGAAAAAACATAAGGAGACAGAGATTCTGAACGAGGTCCGGATTGGACATCTTCAGGTCGGCTATGGGTGCGGGACGCGAGAGAGTATGATCGAGGGGAGAGGACTGTGGCTGGCTGCCGCGGCCGAGGTAGAAGAAAGACGTGGCCGAAGAGAAAGCCACGGGCTATAGGGAGAAAGACAGAAGAGACAAGAGCGCAAGCTCTGAGTGAAGAGATGTCATTGTCATCCTGAAGGTAGGAGAGAATAATCTCGAGAATTTCCGGAGGAAGAAAAATGGTCATATCGTTCTCCTTAGGATTCCGGATACAGAGTGCAGACTTTAAGTAGGGTGTCGTTGAAGTAGATCCGAGGGGACTACGTAAAGAACACATTGTGGGGTAGCTACACACCAGCGCCAAGCACACGATGCTGAATCTGGTTTCAGGAGGTCTGAGAAACAGCAGAAGCGCATGATCGTGAAATGAATGAAAACCGAATTTCACAGCTGAGCTAGCGAGGAAAGCGGGCCGTGTGAGGAGGACGGGTAATGGGCGAGCGGAGTGTGTCAGGTTTGGGCGGAGAACAGATGTGTGTGCAACATGCCATTCTCCTGCCGAACAGCTAGCATTCATGCCCATTCCATCCACTACGTTCATCCTCTACATCCCCGGCGCTGTTGGGGGCGGTGAGGGTGAACGATGGCTTGGGTGATGATAAGCCGCGCACGGGCCCGAGAGTGACAATCTACAGACACAATTCGCACGTGTGAACTTGTCCACAACGTCGATTCTCTGCTCATCGTTGTCCTTCTGTCGTCCTTCTAGCCGTCTCCCTGCCTCAGGGCAATCTTCTGTTGCCATTTCGCCGACGTTTTCCAAGATAGTTGACAACGATTCAAGTCTGAGCGGCGCTGGGATCGGAAATTCGCATTTTGAGTCGGAGTGAGTTTTAGTAAACATTCACCGCCTCCCCCACTCACGTCTCACTCCCCCCTCCATCTTACAACAATCATGATTCCAGGTCAGAGTTGTCTATGGCTACTATCACAGAGCAGCCCAAGCCACCAGCTGCACAGGATCATCCCTATCCTCCAAGCGTAGTCCCCTATCCCCAGCCCTACTCCCCGCCCTTTCCTCCACCGCCCCCTGGCTATCCCCCTTTCTTCACTTACCCGCCCCCGACAGACGCTACACACTCAGAAAACGGCCAGACTCCAGTACCACCCCCGCCCTATATGATGGCTTTGGCTCCGTCGGGCATGGTCTATGCCTACCCCGCTCCCCAGGGTGCAGGTCAGTCCTACACCGCCCTTGTTTGATAGTCCTCAGCTCACATCTCCAGCTTTTCCGCCTTCAGCCAGTTCCGCCCCTCCCGCGCTCGTCAAGCCGAAGCGAAAGCAAGTCAAAATGGCCGTACGTCATACCACATCGTTCCCCCAACAATGCGCCTGACTTTTTTTTTTCCCGTTACCTCTGCTACTTAGTGTACAAACTGTGCTGCTGCTTGTAAGCGCTGCGATGAGAGTCGACCATGTGAGCGTTGCATAAAATACGGTATGGCAAACACCTGCGTCGATGGACAGCGAAAAGAGCGCAAAAAGGGCATCAAACGCGGTCCCTACAAACGCAAGAACAAAACCTCAGACACTCCAGGTGCATACCCACGTGCGTATATCCTCTCTTTCTACATCTTTAAACACAAGTAAACTAAACGCACAGCCGAATGGTCACCAGCGGGTCAGCCATCGCCTTCAACAGCACCTCCAACGGCGCTCCCCGTACCACATCAATTCCCACCCCCGGAAGGCTTCTATCAAGTTTATTATGGACCTCCGGGTCCGTTTATTGCACATCCACCAGACGCACAACAAAACCCAGATGGGTCCCCGGCACAACCACCACCTCCACCGCCATTACCGCACCACCCGCCCCATGTGGGTGTGAATGGACAACCCGCGATGTTGCCCCCGTATTTCTATGCTGCATACCCACCATTCTCGCACTACCCACCGATGTTTCCTCCACCTGGGCTACCGCCTCCACCTCCGGGAACCCAGCCTCCACCTCAACAACCTCCAGCCCAGCCCACACAAGCAGGGGAAGTTCCTTCTGCGCAACAACCTGTATCGTCGTCGTCGGCTTCGAACTCTGGCGATGCTGCGAAGAAGAATGGGGAGACGGTTAACCAGACCCCACCGGTGACAGCTGCTAGTGCGGAAGGTGGTGCCTCTCCCGATCCTGGAGATGGTGGCGCTGGTGCTACGACTAAAGCGAATAATAATTCTGGTGTTGGGACGAAGAAACGAACGAGGGGTGGTACTGCGAAGGCTGCTAACGGTGTGAATGGGGAGCCGAAGGCGAAGAGGACGAAGATGACGAGGGCGGCTGCGAAGGATGGTGGGGTGAGACAAGAGGAGGTCGAAGGGGATGGTGTTGGGGAGAAGGATGCGGATGCGGAGGGGGAGGTTGTGGATGAGATTGAGAATGGGAGTGGGAATGAGAGTAGTGCTTGAGGGATTATGGGGAGTGTCTTGGGTTGCGATATGTGAGAGGCTGAGAGAGAGGGAGGGGTTAATTTGTGTGGTTGTACGCGCTGTATTGAAAGCATGTGAGTAGGGGTGTGGTTCTTCGTTGCCCCAGTTAGCATGTGTACTCATTATCGAGGTGTATGTCGCCTTATCCTTCAATAGCTTCTCGTCGGCCTTTTGGTATCGCTTGTCGTTTTGGTTCCTTGGAGTTGTACGCATCCTCATCTCTAGAACTATCTGCAATCTTGCGTCTTCATCTTCTCATGACAACATCCAATCTTAACGCCAACCTTAACCTTACGATGCAAGTCAAGCCAGTAGACCTGGATGCTCATCAATCGGACGATGTGGTCTTACAACATCAAATAATCCAGCTCCTCTCATCGCTTGCTGTTGCTGCCTGATCTCCTTGTTACCCTCATCCACTTCTCCTTCCTACTTCCGTTCAGCTGCGTTTAGACTGCGTCTCATTTTATCTTCTTGTCTGCTTCCATGCTATGCTCCCGTCTTTATGCTGCCTTGCGTTGTTCTATCTCTCGTGTTTGCATTATTTGTTGTACTTGATTTCTCTGTATGATCCCCGCCTGGACATGGTGATGGGTGGTAGTTTGCGCTACCAATTACCTTCACCAGAACTATGACTATGTTCTATGCCTTAATGTCTATTGACTCATTTCATCTGTTTCCGCTGTGTTATTTCTCAGACCTTTCCTTTCTCCGCCTTGCTTTGCATACCAGTAGGGTTGCAGAGCTACTTGAAGTCTTGACTCGGTTCTTTTATTATTTCGCCTTGGAATGCTTATTTGTGTTTCTCTGTATACTTCTATGCGTTGGTTTTTTTTACCGGACTTGCCTGACCGTTACAAATGTTGGTAGATGAGTGGTACCTATCTTGTGACCTATGGTGTGAGTGGGGGGGGGGCGGTCCTAGGTGGTACCATTTTCCTTCCCTTTGTAGACAGCCGGGAGCAGTATTTCTTGTAGAAAAGTTGATGAAAAACAAAATTGTGTTTGTTAGTGTGAATGTGTTAAGTATATTTTATTATGATGCCTTTGCCAGGATGCACAGGCAGCGGAGTTTGAAAATTGCGCCAGGAAAGGAAATCAACACCACAGCTTCCCACACATGAAAAATACGACACCAACCCAAGTCTGACTTGCACCTTACCACACCCCCCACCACCGACCAACCTACATCTTCCACGCGCCCCCCCTCCGCATCCTTATCTCCTTTCGTATAAAGACATGGATGTGGATATGAAAAACAAGGAGGATCATGAGGATAAGAGTATTGCCCCGCCTCTTGGAGGACTGAGGGACCGCGACCGCGAGAGGGACAGGGAGAGAGACAGGGAGAGAGATAGGGACTATGATAGAGATAGGGAGAGGGATAGGGACCGTGAACGGGATCGTGACCGTGATTACGACCGTGATAGGGACAGGAGGGATAGGGAGAAGGAGAGGGACCGCGACCGTGATAGGCGAGACTCTCGTATGTGTTTAGTCCGTTTTTACGAGGGCAGGTTTGTGCCTAATTTGTCATTGTAGTTCGTCCTGGTCGACGTGCTGGCGACCACTGGGAGCCGGACAGGCGGAATGGTGACGTGGGTGCACAATTTTGCGTCTTGACTCCAAATCATCTGACAAATCCGTTTTTTTTTTGGGGGGGGGTGGATCTAGAGGAGGAAACGGTCGAGGAGTCGGACGCGTTCGCGCTCTCCACGTCGTCGTTCGATTTCTCCACGCCGCAGGCGCCGTTCGAGGTCGAGGAGCCGTTCGCGCACCCGCTCCCGCAGTAGGTCTCGCAGCCGTGATAGGAGAGGCGGCGATGCTTTCTCACGGTCTCTTGGCGGACCTATGAACGCGGACCATGAAGAGGCTGTTGCATTCGCGAAAATTAGCAAGAGAGAACATCGTGTCTATGTCGGCAACCTCAGCTATGACGTCAAGTATCGGGATCTCATTGAATTCATGCGGGGAGGTGGGTTTGGGCGCAATTATCCGTTTTTCTGTGTTCCTTTGTCGATAAAAGGTGTTGTGCGAGGAGAGGTGTTTCTGGCTGTTTGCCTGCCTCGTGAGAGGGGGTGGGACAGATGGTTGGCGCGATGCGATGCCTATGCTACTTTTCTTGAATTTTTTGATTGTTGATGAGGGGTGGCACGGGTGTGTTTTTTTGATTTGGCATCCGGGCGATTTGAGCGCACGCACGCACTTGCACGTCTTCGTCTTTCCGATGAACTGGGAGCTTTGGAGAAGAGCTTGTGGGGAGGAAGAGATGAGATATATGGTGATTGATTCTATGCGTCCGTTGAATGGAGAGGAACACCTTTTTTCGCAACACACACCTTTTTTGATGGAATTGGTCGAGTTGTTGGCAGGATATTGATGGGAGATTTTGGTTTGGCAGCTGGTGAGGTACTCTTCGCCGAAGTACTTGTTACACCGACTGGTGTTTCGAAGGGATGCGGGTATGCCATTGTTTCGTTATTTGAAGTAGTAGCGTTGCGTATTGATAATATTTGCAGGATCGTCGAGTTTGCCTCTCAGGAAGATGCACAACGAGCTATTCGTGAGTTGTCGGAACAACCGCTCCTTGGCCGGCCGGTCTTTATTCGAGAGGTCCATTTTTGTCCGCATTTAAAGTGCTTCTGTTGGCTGATCGACATGATATTTTAGGATCGCGAAAATGAAGCCCGTTTTGGTGCCACCCCTGTTCCGGGCAAAATTGGTATGGCAATGGCCGGGCAAGGCCTTAATGCACAACCCCCGCCTCGCCCAGCTTCGCACAACTTCTTTGGCAGCAATCAAAATCCTGGGAATCAGCTCTACGTTGGCAATGTAAGTGTCATAGTAGGACATTAGGCGCTTGGTGATGAGTCTAATCGCGTTGTCTAGCTACCTTATCAAGCTGGCTGGCAGGATCTTAAGGATCTTTTCCGTAATGCTGGTAATATTATCCGTGCAGACATTAACATTGGTGCGGATGGTAGGCCGAAGGGTTCCGGCACTGTCGTGTTCGAGACCGTCAAAGATGCACAGCAAGCCATCAGTGAGTCCCTTTGTCTAATTTTGGGGGGGACGTCCGCTAATTCGCGGCCTAGACATGTACAATGGCTATGAATGGTATGGCCGTACACTCGAAGTCCGCGAGGTAAGAATCGACGACATTCTTGAACAGGTCTAGATTTTGACCTTTTTTGTCGCATCCAGGATCGCTACGCTGGCCTCTCTGGTGGTATGGGTTTCCGAGGCGGATTCCGAGGAGCCTCGCGTGGGTTGCGAGGCTTCCGTGGAGGCTTCAGAGGAGGATTCCGTGGTGGCTTTGGCGGTGGTGCTGGCCGTGATTTCTCCAACCAAGAATTGTATGCTGATTACAATGGGCCTGATTCATCAGGTGGTCCGAGTGGACCTGGTGGAGGCGGTTTGAGAATGGATCAGTATGGTGGTGGATACGGCGGAGGAGGATATGGTGGATACGAACCGGAACCCAGTCAGCAGATTATGGTCCGAAATGTGCGTGGCGAATGTTGGTTTCTTGGGAGGAGTCTGCTGACGTGGGTCGTATTCTTTTTGTAGCTGCCTTGGTCGACCGCGAATGAGGATTTGGTCGAGTTGTTTGAGACGACGGGTCAAGTGGAGTTGGCAGAGATTCTTTTCGATGGAACCCGTTCAAAGGGATGCGGTGTTGTTCAGTTTGCGCAAATTGCGGAAGCTGAGACGGCGATCGCTAAATTCCAGAGCTATGTGTATGGCGGCAGACCTCTGGGTGAGTGGACACTTGAGAAATGATTTGAAGGAAGGTATACTCACAGATGGCTTGGCCCATTGTTAGATGTTCGCTTCAACGACCGTTGGCATACGTTCACGCCCACTGCTGCAAAAGGAGGGCAGGTTGCTCCTATGCAGGCCGACGGCGTCTAGTTAGCTGCTCTTTGAGGATTCCGGCTTTCGTTTGTACATTATGGTGTTTCCTATCGTTGACCCTGCTTTTCCTTCGATTCCACCTCTACTCATCCTGTTTCATTTGGTATATGAAATTTTGGTATGTTTTAACAAAATATAGTGTTTAATGAAGACACCCAACGGAAGAGCATGGGGGGCTCGGAGTGCTCCGATTACTTGGAGGAGATTGGTCAAGGAAACGTGAGGGCAGATGTTTGAAAGAGGCCGAGAAATGGCCGAGATGGTTGGGTGAAGGAAGAGGAAGACAAGGATGGTTCACATGTAAAGATGGGATAGACTGGCTAAGGAGGAATTGAACGTGGCTGGACAGGGGTAAAATGTCGGGAGAGCCAGCCAATGGGAGAGCGGCAGAGTGCATGCCGCTAATCAGGCTTCCATAACGGGGAAAGGGCAGGATTCTTCTGGATTCTTAGGGGGGGATAATATTATCAAGGATAATTTAATAAAATGCGCCGCTAACTGATCTCGTCCATCACTCCCAGTTTTTCAGCTCTCCAGATTCATTTTAGATTTCCCCTATTCTCATCCTTTTTAACCCTGTCTCACTTCTCCTCTTACGCTCCCACAACCATGCCCTCCTCATCCCCTGCCACTTTTGACTCTTTCTCAGAACCTTACACTCGCCAGGCTGATGAGTCCTCACTCGACGTCGTCCGTGCTCACATACACGCCCTTGAGCAGCAACATAGACAGAATGGTATTCCACTCTCCGGCCGTATTATCCATGTCTGCCACGATCTCCCTATCATCGCCACCTACAAACCTACCACCTGTAACAATGGCATCCCCAGTCCTCCCGCAACTCCTCCCTCCAAGGCAGCCGACTTTGTTGTCTGTGAAACCTCTTCTGGTCCAACACTGAAGTCCTCTCTTGCTGCGGCCTCATCGTCGTCGTCAGCGGTGTGGGGACTTGCACCGCGTTACGGACATGCTGCGATGATCTCGGGTATCCGGTCGTTGTCTGCGACGCATGAACAGGTTATCATTGGATGGACGGGGGATATTCTCTGTGCGGGCCCGAACGAGAAGATTCCTACCAATGCCATTCCGGCCGAGGATAGGATTATGTATGAGGAAGCGCTCAAAAGCTATACGCCAAAGGAGAGTGATCCGGATGATGACAGGAAGACGACGTATGTTCCCGTATGGTTAGATGACAAGGTTGCGCATGGGCATTATGATGGGTATTGCAAGCAGAGTGGGTAGTCAAGTTTTCATTCTTCGCTTGGAGTGGGTGCTCATGGAGTTGGTTGGGTGTGTAGCGCTTTGGCCATTGTTCCATTACTTGCTCTGGCAAGACGTCGCTACGGAATACGCTTCTGCTGATCAACACTACCCGTACTACGAGTCTGCCAATGCGGCCTTTGCTCAGAGGATTGCTGAGATTTATAGACCTGGTGACCTCATCTGGGTTCATGACTACCACCTTCTCCTGGTTCCAAAGTGCGTGATGACGTTTCAACTTTTTGGGAGTTCCAATATGACCTAACATGATGTCATATTCAGGCTTGTCCGCGAGTCTATCCCTGATGCTGCTCTTGGCCTATTTGTCCATACCCCATTCCCGAGCAGCGAAGTCTTCCGATGCCTACCTCGTGAGTCCACTCCAATACCGATGTGGAGGGAGCGGTATTGTTAATGATTTTAGGCCGAAAGGAAATACTTGACGGCATGCTCGGCGCAAATTTGGTGTGCTTCCAGGTCCGTTTGATCTTATTCCTTTTGTTGCATACTTGTGTATTCTGATACTTGCCCTCTGTTTAGACTTATTCCTACACTCGACACTTCATCTCAACGTGTATACGTGTATGCGGCTACGAGACCACATCGCGAGGTATTGATGTCGATGGACATGTGACCGCGGTGTCGCATTGTCCTGTTGGAATCGATGCTGACAGAGTGGCTCGCGACATGTGAGTATTGATGATTTCTGTAATTAAGCACCCACACCACACCCTACAGCCAAGGGGTGGTGTTGACGGTATGACGTCACGAGGGCAATGATGCTTACCACCCATGATCTAGCGAACGACCTGGCATTCAGCCCAAGCTCGAAGCTTTGCGTACGTTGTACGAGGGAAAGAAGATCATCGTTGGACGTGACAAGCTTGATGTTGTCAAGGGTGTTATTCAAAAGGTACGCACTGATTGCCATCACACTCTGGAATGGAGGTCGATATTGACGCTTTTCTTAGCTGCGGGCGTTCGAGAAGCTCCTTCAGGATTATCCTGAGTGGATTGGTAATGTTGTCATGATCCAGGTGACATCGCCTGCATTGACAGATTCGCCTAAACTTGAGAGACAAGTCAGCGAACTTGTTTCGCACATTAACGGCGAATATGGAAGTCTAGACTTTATTCCCGTTCATCATTAGTAAGTGTCCCTACCAAAGTGTCCCTGAAATGTGGGGCATGTCTGATCAATATTCAGCCACCAAACACTGAAGAAGGACGAATTCTATGCTCTCCTGAGTGTTGCCGATTTAGCGGTCATTACGCCTCTTCGTGATGGTATGAACACTACCAGTATGGAGTTCGTCATTGCGCAGGAGAAGACGAACAAGAGCCCAAGCGTGCTCAGCGAGTTTATGGGCATCAGCAAGAATATGGAAGATGCACTCCTTGTCAACCCCTGGAATCTCGGGGTAGGTGTCCCTCCGTTCTTAAATCCCTCACGTCACCCGACTTACCCCCTTCTTCCCACGCATAAATTTTGAACTAACGGATGTTGCGTTTTTGTCTCCTTTGACAATTTGTAATTACGGCGTTTTAGGAAGTGGCAGCTGCTATCAACAAAGGGCTTCTGATGTCGCCAGCCGAAAAGGCGGCTAGGCACGCGAAATTGTACAAGGTTGTTACGACACATACCTCCCATTCTTGGGCATCGATTCTTGTCAAGCAGCTGCTTGGACAACTTGGACGACAAGGCATGGCGCGACGGACTCCGTATATCCCTAAAGACCAGCTAGAGGGGCTGTATACGTTGGCGAAGAAGAGGTTGTTCTTGTTTGATTATGATGTAAGCATCGTTGTTTATCACTTGGGGTTGCTTTTCCTGACCTTGCACTCTGTTCTTTCTTCGATCTCGCCTTTGTGTGTTACACTCTATTGCTCTACCCTTGGTATGGTTATAGGGGACTTTGTCACCGATTGTGAAGACGCCGTCGATGGCAGTGCCCTCCCAGGCGACGTTAGAGGCGCTGGAGAAACTTTCGGCTGACCCTAGGAATGTGGTATACATCATTTCCGGGCGTGACCAAGCGTTCTTGGACTTGCATTTGGGACATCTCAAGAACATTGGCTTCTCTGCGGAACACGGTGGTTTCGTCAAGGAGCCCGGCAGCGGCGAATGGAAGAATTTCACGAAGAATTTGGATATGAGCTGGATGGCAGAGGTCGAGGAGATCTTCAGGTACTATACCGAGGTGCGTGGTAGTTCGCTGGTGAGATGACCTTGCGATTGATTTGATGCGAGTAGAGGACGCAAGGAAGCCATGTCGAGATGAAGAAGAGTTCTATTACCTGGCATTATCGTGCTTCGGATCCTGAGTGGGGGTGAGCGTGAAATGGCATGATGCTTGGTGGTGATACTGACGAGGTTCTCGCTACTAGCCAATTCCAATGCCGACAATGCCAGGATCTGCTTGAGAACAACTTGGCGAAGAAGCGACCAATAGAAGGTATGTTGTTTGGTTGGAAATCTTCCAGGATATGTTGCGGTTTTAACAAGAACATCTTGCAGTGATGGTTGGAAAGAAGAATCTCGAGGTTAGACCGATCGCTGTGAACAAGGGCGAGATTGTGAAGAGGATTCTCTATCTCAATCCCGACACCGAGTTCATCTTCTGTGCCGGGGACGACAAGGTCAGTTGATTTGAAGGACATGCCAATACCCCAGCCCACACTCACTTTGATTTAGACTGACGAAGACATGTTCCGCGCTCTCCTCCTCTTCCAGCCCGGCCAGAGGAATTCTCTTTTCGAGGCACCGTTATCGGTAACTCTCATCGATAACAAGGACGCGCAGCCTGTGAATCTGCGAATCAAGCCTGAGGCAGTATTCACGACTGCTGTTGGACATGGGAGCAAGAGGACACTAGCGAGCTGGCATGTGACCACACCACAAGAGATTGTGGAACATATGTTGGACCTCGTAAAGATCCCGCTGACAAATGGTGTTGCCGATGATGGCGTGAAGCTATGATTGGTACAGTGCGGTAATTCTCCGGACCCGATTGGTGAAAAGACTGGAATATGTTATGATTGGTTTCGAGTCTTGCACACGATCATTTCCTTGTTGGCCTTTTTTTTTTTTTTGGCTTGCTCTTTTTATGGTGTTTCGCTTTCGTGTTATGGGCTGCAATCGTTTGTCGTTATTGAATCTTGAAGTTATGTTTTCTTTAAGTCGTTGCAATAGAGCTTTCGGTGTTACGGACATTGGTAGAGTGAAGGGTGTCTAGGACCTGCTGTTGTTATCAGGACTTCGAGGTACTGTATTGTGTACATAGTAGCCCATTTACATGCTGTAGTACCTACAATACGTCTGAGAGCACAAAGTTGGAATGGATACGCGTGGGAGGGATTCATCGAAGCATGATCTTGCCTTGCACAGCCAGAGGAATCACCTGGGGGGCCCAAGGAGCACTCGTCAGCTGAGGAAATCATTGCAGCAGGAAAAACGATCTCATTGATGAAGTGGTAAGTTCAAGCTGGATCAACGACTTGTGTATTGACGACGAAAGAAATCCGCGATGGGTGTCTCTCAGCGGAATCGCTGAAGCAGCTTATGTGGTTAGCCTTTTGCAAGACACCTATTGACTTAATTGACATTCGGTTTCGGGTAAGTTGAAAAGCCCGAAAAGTGCTTAGTAGGAAGAGTCCTGCAAGGCGACGTGCGATTTGAATGTTCAGCCGTGCATTATTAATGCTTGTGCTGATTAGGGTCCCTTGAGCATCTGGGATGAGGTGTCCTAGGACTTAGGTGTTGAGCTTGAGGTCATTTATAGTAAGAGAGTTCTGCCATTTCGATGTTCGTCGGTGCATTATCAATGGCCTCCGAGAATCGGGGTGTCTGTTTGGATCTGAGATCGGGTATCCTAAACTCAGCTATTGAGCTTGAGTCATCTGTAGTACAGCTAAAGCCATACCGATAGGCAAGACCAAAAAAAAAGATACGGAGGGCGGAGCCTGAAATTTCAAAGAGCAGAGACTACTACAAATTTTACATGAAACGTGCGCATGACTAATTGGACTGTAAAATCTAAGACACAATCAGCAGGTAACCAACGACACGAAAGTAGTCTAGTAGGAACCTCAGAGACTACATGCGCAGCAACTTTACCTACATCCATTTGTGAATGGCTAGCAGGAATTATTGATGATCTATGATAGGCACGATTAGGAGGTATTCATGTCCATCAAGCAAGTCTCCCAAACAGCAAGAGCTGGTACCGTTTCTCCCGTTTCCTGGTATGTCTTTCGGAGTCGCCTCATCGTGCGTGGACTGATCCCAATGTAATCTCAAATTATACTATCACTGCGGCCTTCATTGAGGGCAAAGATGGAGGGCTGTGGCTTTGTATTCCTTTGGAATGTGTCGCCCCATGCAGGTGGTATGACCTGGTGTGACACGCCACGTCTGAAACTTTTTGATTAGACTCTCTACTCTAAGATCTGGGGTGGCCTGTCGATATGAATTTAGCTAAGAGAGTTCCGCAAGGCGACATATGATTTGGCTGTTCGCCTGTGCACTACCAATGGATATACTGATCGGGGTCAGATCTCCTCGGATCTGAGATCAGGCATCCTGCGCTAAAAAGCCATTCAGCTTGAGATTGCACATACGTAACCAATGTAGTCATGATCACCGATCGTCCTGGGGTCATAACAGAGGCGACCGGATATGCTAAGAGGAGTTTCTACAAGGAGACAGGGGGATTTGAGCTCTCACCAATTCATTATTAAATGGTTGTGCTGAAAGCTCACTTCCGCGCAATTTGTAACCAACTTGGTCTAGCCAAACGGTACTTGAATGCGATGAGGATGTCACCCACAACCTACCAATGTCTTCTTTCCACGGGTGTCCCTCAGCCCTCGACTGTCACCTCCATGTCCCCCACTTCCTCCTAGGTGCTTCCGTCGCATCCGTTTTCGAATCCTCATCATCTTCACTCACGTATCGACGCCAACCTCGCGGGTCATCGATGCGCCACACCATGACTGACGAAACACGGCAGCGACTGCACAAATATAATTCTGGCCACATCAAGCGCCACATGAACGCATTCGTCCTCTTCCGCCACCAATTCAGCAAAGAACGCCGAGGAGCCACTACCGACAAGAATTCTATTGACCTGCCGAAGGAGCGACGACTGGGCCATTTCTACAAGAGAGTCGACAAGAAATGGAGGCTACTCTCGCCCACAGAGCGCAAGTTCTGTCAGGGAGGACAAGGTAGAAGAGAGGAAGAAGGGTTGTAAGCAGATACATCCCAGCTACGAGGGCATGAAGGATAAAAGGAAGGGCAAGAATGTTGCCAAGCAAGGTAAGGAGGATAAGCCGAATACGGGATGGATACTGACGCAGACGATGCTTCCTTCGTCCTCTCCATTCAGTTATACACCACGGTCTACTTACAACTCGAGCCCAACAGTTATCTCTTGACTTGGGCTGTAACGTCATCCAGCCCGGTGGTTGTGGAATCCTTCCAGGTGGCGACTTTAACCTAGATGCCATTCCACCAATCATGGTTGGCAACAGCACGCCCCACGGCCATCCTACACAACCTACAGCGACTCCTCAACCTCCACCTCTTGTCAATCTGGCACTCACTTCGCCAGGGAACAAACCTTGTTTAATGTCGGCATTACGAATGTTGGGTAATACGCCTAAGCCATTCACAATGATGTATCCTGTTCTCCGGGATCTCTGGAATAAATTTTCAGATGTGTTGAATTCTGCTGAGAAGAGGGCTGCCATGTGGAGCCTAAAAGGTGATGGCACCCAGTCAGTAATAGACTTTTTATACTCCGTGAGAAACCCAATTTAGCCTTGCCCTCCTGTACTGATAACTTTTCGATATCCCAGATGCTTTCATGCCCACAGTCTTCCGCGCCTTGGTGAACGGGCACGCCTTTATAGCGCTGTACAAGCTCTCCGAGGCCTCCAATCTTTATCCTCGGTGTTACCTACTCAAAAACACAAAATTCGGTGAGACCGAAAATGGCGGCGGTTTTTGCGACATCTTCCAAGGCTATCATGAGGAACAAATCCTCCCCCGAAGGTCTTGCGCTTGTTCACCAAAGGAGAGAAGGATGCTGCACTTCAGGTTTGTCAAACCTACGGCCTCCACGACAGGTCCATTTTTCCTGATTTGGCGCCAAAATCAGACATTGGCAAAGGAGGCGATTTTGTGGGGTCATTTTGACCAACCGAACATCGCTCCTTTTTATAGCATTTTATTACTTTGATGAAGCCCGCAAACGGATCTGCCTCGTGTCACCATGAATGGACAATGGCAACCTCGTTGCATATTTAAGACAAAATATGTCTGCCCCTCGTGAACCTTTTGTGAGTTTCCCTATCACCATAGCCATAATTAGCCTTGATTGATTAACAGCCTTGAAAGATCCATGATATTGCCCATGGCCTCGAGTATCTGCGTAGTATGGAAGTTGTTCACGGTGACTTGAAAGGGGGTAACTTAACTTTCTTTCTTAATCTCTCCTCCATTTTTCTGATAAGTGAATATCACAGGTGAATGTCCTTGTGAATGCATCTGGCAGAACATGCATTACCGACTTTTGGCTTGTCAAACATTCTCACCGATAAGACCCTCCTATTCATGAATACAACCAGCTCCGTGCTTGCCCATAGTGTTCGCTGGGCTGCTCCAGAGCTTCTTTTCTGTTCTTCTTCGAGTGGAGAAAGTGATGTATGGGCTTTTTGGATGCGTGTGTTACGAGGTATGACTTTCAATTTTTTGAACGTCAATGGTATCGCTCATTATATGCAGGTCTTAACGCGAAACCCCCCCTCCCTTCATGAGTACAACGACGCACGAACCATTGTAGCTGTGATTATGGGAGGTTTGCCAGCCCGTCCGTCCGGAGATCCAGGATGTGATCCGGACCAAATCAGCGATGAAATGTGGAACCTCGTGAATCAATGCTGGAACAGGGATCCTGGGGACCGTCCAACCTGTAAGGAAATAATGCAATAATTGAATGTGGAGGACCCGATGCGAGGACGAGATGACGAGATTTCATGATCACGTCGTATAAAAGCGACACCGATTTCAGCATGCGATGATGATGAATGGAGACGTACTACCTGATCTGGACAAGGTTGAACCTATCCTTGACAAAGTGCGTTTTTTTTTTGCGACATTCGACTTGGTGTTTGAACTGCTGATAAACGATCCCCCGTTCTTAGCTCTAACAGTTCCATAGCAGGCGCTTTTGCAATTATTATTATCGAAGGGAAGACGCGGGCGATGTCAGTGAATGAGGAGAGTGGGCGACTCCGCCTGCTTGACCCCAGAGAATCGCTTCCTTCGTCAATGCCTGACCCGTGGCCAAGTTAGGAGAGCGAGCGTTATGGGGAGTGGCGTAACTGCAAACCTTGCTCTCTCCCTTGGCGGTTTGACGTGGGCTAGGCTTTGTTCCTCGTGACTCTTCCTTTATAGATAACACCTATACCTTGCTTAAATTTGAGAACTGACACCCAAAGTATTAGACTCCTCTATTTATCAGGCTGCTAAGGTTTGGACAACTTCGAGGAAATGACTAGCGTGGCAGTCGGTGGAGTAAGTCTCGCTGAAAAGTAGCACTAGCTGAAACCTCATCTCAAACGTGTTGCATATGCACCACTTTATTCTTTCGAACTGGTCTGAGCTGCCACATGGGGAGACCGAGAAAAATGGCTGTTGACAGATACAGGTTTCTGCCAAGTCCGGATCCGGTAGCATTCTTCCTCTTTTCTACCAGTTCGACGGTGCATACCAAGTGAGGAAATAGTGCTACGGATTGAGTGGAGGAACGATGAGCCGTGTGATCTCTCTTGCGCGGTATTTTGTCTGTGGAGGACAGCTGAGTGCTGGAGTGTGATAGATTGTGTGGGTTGTTGGCTTGTGCGTTGCTGCGTGTAGGAAGTGCTGAACTGCGCTTGAGTCACACGTGAAGAAATACGGGTGCGATTGACGAGAGGATGAATGGACCAAGTGGAGGGATCGGAGGGTAGCACCGCCCCTGGAAAAGGTGGGTTTGATAAATTGGGCACCTCTGTTAGTATCCATATTTTCATCAACTGGCTCTTCCTTTCCTTTTCTGTTTTTTGCCTTGCCTTCCTTTCTCATACCCCCGAAAACTTCGTCATGATTCTGGTGAGGTTGTACAACTCGTTCACCCTCGAGTCGTTCTACGAAAAAAGTCTCGTCTCTATCACTCTTTTCTGCCTCGTGCTGTTGCTTGCGGAGAGATACGTGTCGGGATTGGAGAAGGAGTCGGCTACGAGGGAGAGCGCGGATGATAGGTTGGAGAGTGCCCGACCGCCAAATACAGGGAACGCGTTGAACGCGTTGGCAAAGAAGTATCTCATCGTTTATGCTATCGTTATGGGTATGTATGCTCGGAAGACCCTTGTTCGTGCTGGTATGTGTGACGTGTCCAAATAGGCGCCGACTGGTTGCAAGGCCCGTATGTATACTCTCTGTACAGAGAGCAGTATGGATTTCCGGAGCGCATTGTTGCGTTGCTATTTGTGACGGGGTTCGTGTCGGCGGGGATGGCAGCACCTCTTGTAGGTGTTTGGGCCGACCAGCAGTGCGTACCCGCCCTCTATTGCTTGCAGGCATGACTTATGACTGATTTTCAACACAGCGGTCGGCGGAAACTGTGCTTGACATTCTGCGTAACTTATACTCTGGCGTGCATTCTAATTCTCTTTCCTATGCTGCCTATCCTACTCGCTGGCCGCCTCCTCGGTGGTGTCTCAACCTCTATCTTATTCTCCGCGTTCGAATCGTGGTTAATTTCTTCGGCGTCGTCTATGGGCCTACCTTCGACTGACTTGTCAACTATCATGGGACGTGCGACACTTGTTAATGGATTCGTGGCTACGGGTGCTGGCGTGTTCAGCAATAAACTCGTTGCATCGACAAGTAATTTCGCATCGCCATTCATTGCGAGCGGATGCTTGCTCGTGCTTGGGTATGTCGTAATTAGCGGGACATGGGTGGAGAATTATGGAGGTGGAGGAGGGTCGGTGACGGCTGATGTTTTCCAGGTCAAGAGGTTGGGACAGGCATGGAGGATCGTTCGAGAAGGTATGTTCTCGCCTCGGCATCTATTCAGCTCTTCTCGCTGACTTTTGTTTATGAATCAGACCCGATGCTTCTGGTCCTCGGCTTGACGCAGACTTGCTTTGAAGGCTCGATGTACCTGTTCGTTTTCATCTGGGTCCCCTCCCTCCAACAAGTCACCCGTTACGAAGAGACCCTTCCTTTTGGCTACATATTTTCGGCGTTCATGGTCTCCATGATGATTGGATCCATCCTCTACACCATGATCGTGGCGTATTCCAAAATGAAGGGTGCTGATTCGTCTCTGACGACACACGCCAAGCTTAGCAGCATTGTGTGCGCCGTGAGCGCGTTGGCATTGGCGAGCAGCATCTCCTCGAGGAGCGAAGAAGTGCGCTTTTGGGCGTTCTGCGCGTTCGAGGCGTGTGTGGGGATGTACTATCCTGTGCAGGGTATGTTGAGGGGAACATTGATTTCAAACGAACATCGGGCAACAGTCAGTGGACATTCTGATGTTTGGAAATTTTTTGATTGTTGATCAATGGTTCTTTGTTTGATTAACAGCTCTCATCCCTTTTCCGTGTGCCACTTAACATCTTTGTTGTATTTTCGCTCCTTACCGGAGTTTCCTCTGCTCGGCAAGCCGTGCTCAGCGGAAGTGCCACTATGCTTGCGTTTTCCGCGCTCATGACCGGAGCTGTTATTGTCAATCAGTCCGACGCGGTGCCCGTTGGAAATGGCCACCGTCCTTGAACCTTAGAAGTGCGGCAGGTGTTATAATTGTCCATAAAAACGTGTAGCAGTGCTGCCCGTATACCCCACTACACTCTTCGATACTTTGTTGGACTTTGGATACAGTTAATCTAATCAAGGGAAACCCCGAGTTGCTGAGTCAGCGAACTGTTTGTTGCTAGAGTTGATGGTAAATAGAAAAGACACAGCCTCATTGGCTCTTGACCCAGCATCATCCTTTTCTAGCTTCTCCGCCCATATAATAGCCTACCATTCCCTTGTCCCTTTGCTCTATCACGTTTCTAACGACCCACTAATTCACTGAACAACACCCATGGTAAGTCTTTGCTGTAGCTGTAACCTTGAGCTGGGACTAATTCTGCTGCGATTAGTCAACCAACTGCAGGAGGCGTCTCATTCGCGACTTTAAACGTCTCTCCACCGATCCTCCAGGTGGTATTTCAGGGAGCCCATGCCCCGACAATATTATGTTATGGAACGCCGTGATCTTTGGTCCTGGTGAGTGAAGCCCGTGCAGTGGCATCTCGCGTGCAATGCGCCAGTATGCCCAGAACCCAACCCATCGACTAACCCTTGTCCCCCCTCCAAAACCTTTCCAACTACAAAAAAAAACAGGCGACACACCATTCGAAGACGGAACATTCAAACTCCTACTCACATTCGACGAATCCTACCCCAACAAACCCCCCTCTGTCCGATTCCTTTCGAGAATGTTCCACCCGAACGTATACGCGAATGGGGAACTGTGTTTGGATATTCTGCAGAATAGGTGGTCACCGACGTATGATGTTGCGGCGATTTTGACGAGTATTCAGAGTTTGTTGCATGATCCGAATCCGAATAGTCCGGCGAATGCGGAGGCGGCGCAGTTGTATAGGGAGAATATGAAGGAGTATGTGAGGAGGGTGAAGGCGACGGTGGAGGAGAGTTGGTTGGATCCGGAGGAGGTGCAGGCGGTGAATGGGGTTGGGGGTGGTGGTGGTGGTGGTGGTGTGGGTGGTGCTTCGGGGTCTGGGTCGCCGTCGGGGTCGGGGATGGTGGTGGAAGAGGGGGAGGGGTCGTTGAGTTCGTCTTCTGCCTGAGTTGGATTGGATTTTCGGTGGTGCCGGGTTCAGGCTCTCTTGGACTTTTTCCCTCAAGGGTTGGTAGAGGGAGGGTGTCGTGCATGTGTTTCGTGCGTGTTGAGGTGTTGTACACCAGTGAATGGTGGTCATGGTTACAGTTACAGGTCTTCCTTTCATCTTCATCTTATTCCCCTTCTCAGCCTTTTTTCTTTCTAACCATTGCTTGGTCAATTACCGTGCGTTATATGTGCGGTTGTTGATGTTGGGGGTTTGGAGCACAACTATACAGCTAGTCCGACCAGAGCTTCTCATTCTCACTCACTTGGCATTTGTCGTTCCTCCTTTCTTCTTTCCTTTCCTAGTACCCCAAGTACTCACATCTTACACTTTGTAGTCTCTTTCCCTCTCGTCTTAGTCGCATCATCTCATTGTAATTCTCCCTATCCAACTACATACATGCCTCTGTCGGTGCCGATAGCTAAAAATGGACAGTCTTTTTTTTTTCTTCATTGATCTCAAATGTCTATCGTATCAAGATGGCCGCTATTGGGTTTTTCATTCAGCATCACTGGTGCCCTGTTTCGATATCCATTCCTGCCCTGTGGGGGTTTCACTTCCCGTTCGTCGCTGATGAGGAAGAGCAGATTGCTATTGAGACACGAGGGGCAAACACAACGTGCTTGTGGCGTGGCGAGACATAGAAGAACCAGATTAGGCCACCTTGGTGTGAAATCATCCTGTTGGCCGAGAGCTATCAGTGGCCTGCACACTGCCTACGTACCTAGAGAATCAAGGATAGACGAGGGGTGGGCAAGCATCGATTTCCACACATAGCCTTTTCTTATTTAATAACTTACAAGCTAGGGCTCGATAGTAGTCCAACCCCCCCACATACTATACATGAGCTACACGCAGCTGTATTGGCATCTCCTCATCTGAATATCTGGCATCTCGTAAGCATTTCTGCTGGTCCTGGGCTTAGATTTTCAACAACATGGTAGGAAATTGACCAGATTTGATGCGTTGATTGGATGCCTATGTTCGCCATGTGGTGATCATGTAGGGAAATTCGATTCGTTCGTAAGTTTATTATCGCTAGAGATTCATGCAAATGCCCACTAGTTGTTATCCCCCAGTCATTTGTTTCTGCTGTGTGTGGGTTGTACTTTTTATGACCGAATTCGTAGTCCCCTCCCGGTATATCCTGCTGGCTTCCTCGTAATCCATTGCTTCATACTGGGTGAAATATCGCGACTCGAGATTGTGTCCCCAGTACCAAGAAGTCTTTTTTGGCACCATATCCCTTGACGTATAGGCCAGATTGCGTCGCACTTCGGGATATCCTACGGAGGAGAGGTTTACGACCAGATGCCGATTTTGGAGAGTATGGCCGAATGATTGTCAGTTTCAGGAGCCTCTCTATTTCTATAAGGTCAGTAAGCGACTAAAAAATACCCCCCAAGGACAAACTCACCTCGTAAAGCTTGGAAATGTCGAAACCACCGAACTCATCAGAGATAACCCTATGAATGATCGTCGCATGGGCCCTTTTCACATAGCGCCGACAACCAAACCTCTACGTCGACGACCATCCTTTGTATCAGCGCCAGCAGGGCTATACGGTAGCCAGACCTGACATGGTCTTGCTGTAACTGGTGATCCGGATTTACCTCTGGCAGGAAGCGTGATAGTGACGCATCTATGGTGACAAAGGTCCAAACTTTGAAATAAGAGTTAGAAAATTCGTTAGGACATGTCCAGGAAAGAGAGGCAGCAGAACTAGGTACATTGGACGCCAAAGTCGGTTCTAAAAGGCTATCTTAAGCCCCACACCCAGAGAAAGTCTCATCAGATGCTCTCACCTGAATTATGAATGTAAAATGATTGTGCATAGTGAAGATGCACTTCAAGATACTGTTTCATTAGACTCTCGCGGGCTGATTGAGTCGTTGTACAGAAGGTGCTGGAACGTTTTACATCGGCGAGGAAGTCGTAGAATGATATGCGGTAGAAAGAAACAAGCCCTCCGAAGAAATATGTTCCAGCCAGAGGCTGCCTTGTTACTTCACAAGGTGCTGTACACTGGTAGAATGGTTATGTAACATCGATAGAGTCGTTTATTTCAAGTGTCTGGCGACACTTTGGAAAGAAGAGAACAGCATCAAGTTCATTGCCATGGTTCCGAATTTGGTCTTCGAGGAACGGACCCTATTGGCTACCTGAATTGCGCTAAAGCTTGCCGTTCCCGCCTCATAAAGACACATATCGGCAAGAACGAGTTGCACAGAATGTTTGATATTGATGGGAATGCACGGCATGATGAGAGTATAGAATGCA
>JAEUWK010000631.1:0-39940 GCA_018524425.1 Podaxis sp. AQ795752 | reverse complement strand
GTCCGAGGGCTTGTCGCCTGGACCTCTCGGGTTAAATGAATGACTTGGGTTGGACTCGCTAGGTGAATTAAATCCTAAGAGGTCACACACGCAAGTCAGCGTCCTGATGCTGTGGTTGGTTCCCCAAAGGTGTGCCTTACCGTCAATAGTAGAACCCTTCCCCTCTGGGGTTGTTTGTCTCCGGGACACTTGGCCGCTCGCTATAGGAGCCATAACGAAGAAGTAAAGAAAGGAAGGGAAAGACGGTGCGAAAGAAGAAGTTAGAAGGTAAAAGAGATAAAACGAAGGCGATGGTCGCAGACCAAATACTGTTCACAGAACACGGGAGGAGCCAATATGATAGATGTCATCATTCTGCAGTGCCAGTTGTTCCCAGGCAGCCTGCCAGTTACTTGACGTTGGGTCGCTTGGATCGTCAGAGAAACCCCGTCAATATCTCAACAAAGCCCAGAGGCAACGGGGTGTCAGGAATAGCACCTTGGCAACGCACCCAGAGCCTCATGACCGGATTCAGCCCTAGGTGTAAGTGATGACCGCAGACCACGCGAATATGTATAAGACGACCCGGCCACGAAAAGTAGCGAACCGGGCCTGGCGCCTACGAAGTCGCACCCGCTCGTTGGGCGAGTTGGAGAGGCTGGTAAGCGCACACCAGCTAAATCAGACTTGGAGTGTATGAGTAATGTTCACATACCTTGAGCCTATGACAGCGAGAGAATTCTTGATGCAAGTCAACTGGCACCTTGACGAAACATTGATGGGCACATATGTATGCTCGATCTATGACCTAGATAACGCCATATGGCAACCATTCCCCTGACTAGAATCACCTCGATCGTACACGGAAGGAGGAAAGAGAGTCGGAAGGAAAAGCTCGGAGACGGGGCATGAGAGGTTGGAGTGTAGCACATTTGTGTGCTGGAGTAGGCACGAAGGAGGTAATACTTATTGGGATGTGCAAAGAGCCGATTGACCCATGCAAGTCGACAAGGGCTAGGCGATGCTTACGAACAGGCACAGGAAATACTGACAAGAGAGAGGAGGATTTCTGATTCCGAGGATACTTGGTTGCCTTGTGGGTTTATTACTGCGAAATGGGCCAAGGCCACGGGGACTATGGCGCGCCACGGTGGACTTGGATAAGTTTGCGAAGGGACCGGGAAGAAGCGAAAATCAGACTTTTGAGTCCAAGAAGGACGGAGAAGGGGTCACAAAGGGAAGCAACATATTTGGTAGAGAGGAAGAAGGGGTCACGGGCGGGGTTGAGGGATTACAGCAGTAGTGTAGTATGTACGTGTGTAGACTGAGTTGGTGGTCCCTAGCGCAGAGTGTAGCCGGCGGACTTTCGGAAAAAGTGAGGAGGGGTGTGTGGAATAGAATAAGAAGAGTCAATGGTGGAGGGAATCTGCCGATCTGGGAGACAGTTAAGTCCCGTTGGCTATCTCCTCACGTGGGATAAAGTCTCCCACGCGACGATGTAATAGAACAAGGTTCCATTTCCTGTATTTTATGTCTCTCCCATATCCCAACTAACTGCTCATCCAGTCCCTCCTTCCACCATGCCAAAGCAAAAGCATGTCCAACCGCGTCCACGCACTCTCTCCGATCCTCTCGCCGCTGCCCTCCTTCCCCCTCCCAACGAATCCCCAGAGGAACGCCATCTGCGTATCCAAGCCGAAACAGACGCAAAACGAATCAGCGAATCAATAGATGCCCAGCTCCAACAGGAGAGGATCGAGAGGAAGAAGGCTCGTCCAGAGGTCAACGTCCTCCTCCTCGGCCAGTCAGAGTCAGGAAAGAGCACTACTCTCAAACGTAAGTCCCTCCTCGTTGGGTGTGCAGTCATCGGTCTTCGTCCTGCCTGTGCAGCCTCGCATATCGGGTGTGTTGCTTTGTGTGGGTCTCCTTACGTCAAACTCCATTTAGAAGTCTTCGTGAGTTCCCACTGCTGCATTTGTGGACAGTGACACTCACAAGGCTGCCGAGAAGCACCCCTGGCCGTACATTTTGCATACTGACTCTTTCCCCGTCATGATGCTCATATACACTGCTTCCTACACCACTTGACCTGCACACCCAATCTGGTGGTTCCTAAGCTAACTGGCAGTTTACCTCCAGAATTTCGGCTCTTGTATTCTCCTGCAACCTTTCATTCTGAGAGAATTGCATGGCGGGCAGTAATATACCTAAATCTGGTCAGGTCTGTCAGAAGGTATGCGCTTCCATATTTTGTCGAGTGACACTTCAATTGATTCCAAACTCTAGGATTCTGGAAGCATTGGCCCCTGAGCCTGATACGCTTGATGAACACGATGACTTGGACTCTACGGAAGTGGAGACGGATATCATTATCTCCTCCAATGGTCGGCCTCCCTCAGCAATTTTAGGCACACGGGTCGCCAAATATGAAGATTACCGCAGACGCCTGGCACCCCTCGCTGAACTCGAAGATCGTCTCACACGTCTTCTGTCATCCCCTGATGAGGACGAGCCCACTCGTCTTGGACCGTCACACCCCAACTGGGATGCCGTTCGAAATATCTATAACAACGAGATTGCACCCAACGGAATCACTGGTAGACCTACGCCAACAATAACCATCCCACATAAACAACCATCGCATGTGGCACGATCCGTGTCAGCTGGTGGCCAAGACGTTCGGACAAAGGAGGTCACTGTCCGTTCGGATTCGGAGTGGAAACGGGCTTTCCAATTGCGGCTTGGATACAAATCGAAAAGTCCGAAAACGCCGAAGTCTGGAGAGATTGAAGGCTGGTGGGAAGATCCAGATGACCCCGTTCATGCTTTGCATCCATGCGGCAAGGCAATGGAGGAGTTGTGGGCTGATCCTCAAGTCAAACAACGACTAGAAGAGAAGCGGCTACGGTTGGAGGAAAGTAGCGGATTGTGAGGGTCGTTTTTTAGATCCGCATAACCAAAAGGCTCATGTTCTCATCAGCTACCTCGATGAGATTCCCCGGATAACGGCAAAGAAGTACATTCCCACTGATGGTATGTCATGTTCTTTCCACCTAGCTATAACATTCCCATCTGATGTGACGATGCTATCTTTTCAAGCGGACGTTCTGAAGGCACGGTTGAAGACTACAGGGGTTGTGGAACATACATTCGTCATCAACTCAGGCCATAGCAAAGGCGCCCAGTGGCGCATATATGATGTCGGAGGTGCTAGGAACCAAAGGCAAGCTTGGGCTCCGTACTTTGAGGATGGTGAATTTTGCCCGCCTGATCCCTGTGCATGGGACTGATGTTATTTCCATTATCATGTAGTTAACGCCATTATCTTCCTTGCGCCCATATCGGCTTTTGACCAGGTAACCTTTTCTCGTCCTATTGCCTATTCTTGGCTTAACCTCATCACTTGTTCTTCCCTTTCACAGGTTCTGGCAGAAGTACGAGTCTCCTTGATGGGTTTGATACCAACGCTGACATTAACTCCAGGACCCCCGCATCAATCGCCTTGAAGATTCACTGCTACTGTGGAAATCCCTGGTGTCAAATCCACTACTCTCAAAAGTGAACATCGTTCTATTTTTGAACAAGTGTGACTTGCTCCAGGTGGGTAGATCCCGAGTTTCTATGTGCTCGATTCACATTCTTTTTATTACGCAGGCTAAACTGGAGGCGGGCGTCCGTCTGAGTCACCATATGTATACTTACGGTGATCGACCCAACGACTATGAGTCTGTATCAAAATGTGTGTTGTAACTCCGTTTCGTCGAGATTGCCCACTGACCATATCTTTAGACTTCCGTAATAAGTTTGGCGCTTTGCATATGTCCTATTCAAGGAACAAGGAGAGGGGGTTGTATAGTACGTCATGACTGGCATCTCGGCCTTTGGCACATCGACTGATGATATCTATTCCTCTTCAGTCCATTTCACCGCAGTCACTGATACGAGAAGGACGGCTACTATTATATCATCTGGTATGTTTTCTCTCCGCAGCCGGGTGAAGGAAAGCTGATCAGGTCTTCCAGTCCGAGACATAATCATTAAAAGCAATCTGCGCACCATGCGATTGGTATGACGCCCATATCAAACCCTGGCCGACCAGAGGTGTTTACTTTCCATATCCCCTATTTTTATTCACACCACCCTTTCCCCGAGTCGGCCGCTGTTCTCCTTTTGCATACAACTCGCCTTCAATCTTTTTTGGATAAGACACCTTTGCCGCCCCTCTATCAAAACGTCAACTTGTTTATTGCTCATATCATATCTTCCTGCTATTAGCTACACCACATTCTTTCCCGCGTCGTTGTCTTCCTTGCTTTCTTTGCTGCAAGTGCATAATCTGCCTGTTCTCACCATACCTATTCCTTATTTTCCCGCACGCACTAGTCGTTTTCTATCCCTTCTGGGCCTTTGAAAGTTAATTTCGAGTCGTAGTTGTTTGTACTTTAGTCCCTGACTTGACGCCATTTCATGAGTTGATCTAATGCCATCAAGCTTCTCATTCTAAAATGTGTAGGAGTGAAGCTGAGCCGGCCAATGCCTATTACGTATGTACACGGCAAGGTCGCTAAAATTAAGAATTGAACATCTTTCCCCCGTGCTTCCAAATCCTAGTACACTCACGTACCCCACTTACCCAGTTCCGCAACCCAGAAACTGGATTCAGAATCCAGATTGATATTGCTAAATTAATTTCGTTCGGATGTTTGCGCGAAGTGTAGGACGGATAACCCGAGCCGGCAGCCCATATAGCCAGCGATCGAGGAATATCGGATCGATAACAGAGCGTCGCGGATTCGGAATTGGGTATCGAGGTGATCATGTGTGGAGGACCCGTCTACCAGTTGTTGTTGCTCCACTATCGTCCTCATCTCGGTTGAATCAATCTAGGACTATGGCAACAAAGGCAGCTACACATGAGAGTCTGGGGGTTGTCAGCACTTCCCGTACGTGATTCTTTGGGTTCTGGTGAGAGGCCTTCATTGCTCATCTGGTCCCTAATTTCCCGGTTCTTGGATCTTTGTCCCTTGTTCTGGATCTGCTATTCTGTCGTTGATTCCTGGATTCGTCTGGCTTCTCTCTTCCATTTGGTTGGCTATTCATCGGGAACTGACATCTCACTCACCACATGGATACATTTGACGCAACATCAACACCAAAATCGCGTTGGGTCGCCACTACCCCACGGGCTCACCCTCACACCCGTCTCTGCATTTCACACGTCAATAGAGGCCCCAGCAGCAATCGGACCCTATTCCCAAGCCATCAAAGTCGGGTCCCTTGTATTCTGCTCTGGATGCATCCCCTTGAACCCCGAAACAATGCGAGTTGTTGAAGGCGGTGTTGAAGAACAGACTCAACAAGCTCTCAAGAACCTCAAAGCGGTCATTGAAGCTTCTGGTTCCGAGTTAGGCAAAGTTGTTAAAACCACCGTGAGCTTCTTCATTTCCTTGTTTGATACCCATTTAGCGCTAGATCTGGTTTTGAATGCTAATATTTTTACTTCTTGTGGTAGGTCTTCTTGAAAAATATGGATGACTTTGTCGCTGTGAACGGTATCTATGCAAATTTTTTCGGAGATCATAAACCCGCCCGATCGGCTATTGAAGTGGCAAGGCTCCCTAAGGATGTATTGGTTGAGGTTGAGGCTATTGCCAGGCGAGTAGTAATCTCAGTTGAATGGAAATACGGAGGCGTTTTCCTAGTTCTTCTCACTTGCATTTGATGTGTTGATTCTGATTCCTCCTTCCTTTGTAGCTTGGCTTAAATTTCGATGACGGACGCATATACTCTTTATACGCGAATGGCTTGAATTGTCTTGGGTGTGGGGTTCTCAGGTCAATGAGGTCAGGTGGTCAGTTAGCAGGTGATGACGAGAGAATTCTTGTTTCTTTTGTTGGCGGCCAATGTTCAGCAGGGTTTTATGATGGCTAGAGGAAGGGAAGGAGAAGTGTGGAAGCCCGTTATCGCGTGATAGTATTATTTACATTTCTTCAATTAATTCTTGTAGCCGTGCTTCATCTAAAATCTCAAACCCTTTCTCTGGTGTCACCTAGCAATGGGACGGTCAGGGTGCTGTGGCAGATGTGAGCTAAGAAAGGTTGGGTGCTGTTTACCTGTGCTAATTGTACGTTGTGCTGGTCTAGCTTCTCCTCCATTACTTGCTTCAGCACACGCAATGTTAAGATCTGGGCCTCCCTTAGTGTCATTTGCTGTAAAAGGTCATTGATCAGTGTTGCGCCGTAATCAGATAACGGAGATGAAGAACACACCTTGTGCCATTTGTCTTGCAGCTCACTCTGAGCAGCCTCGGAGCCGGACCCAATGGCTTTAGCCTCATATCGTACAAACGTACCCGAAGGATCGGTATGATACCTACATGGAACATCAGCCCCTTCAATAGACATAATAGCATGGTTGATAATGCCAAAGGAGGCACGTACAACTGCGGTCCAAACTCATCAACACCAGCAATCAACAGAGCAACACCAAATGGCCGACTCATCATCGCTTCTTCATCATGCACACTTTCACCGAATCGTAGCGCTAGGTCACACACAGCCTGAGTGACACTCTCTACTTTGATGCGTTCGTCGTAGGTAAATGCGTGGTTTTGCGAGGTAACACGGGCATGGTCGATCATGGTGCGTGCGTCGGCGGTGAGGCCGGACATAGCACAGCCAAGATGTGTATCGATTTCCATGATCTTCTCGATCGAGGAGGCTTCGATGAGAGGGGATTGGACGCGCTTTTCGACGCCGAGGACGACGCCTTCGGGGGTCTTGATGCCGACTGTTGTTGAGCCTAGCTATAAAGGCGAGGATTATGTGGGAGTTTCAGTGGATAGTTTTGATGCATACTTTAATTGCCTCGATGGCGTATTCGACTGGAGGAAGGCGTTAGCGGCGGTATGCAATTGATTAATGTGTGACACACCTTGGAATAGACGACCTTCTGGAGAGAACGTGTTGACACCGCGGTCTAGCATACAAAGATGAAACGAATCCTTCGCTGGTGCTAGTCGTACTCACCGTACTCTGAGCGCGTCAAGAACATGGTTGGGTTGTATTGGGAGATATATGGGAGCCCAGCTTGCGTGTACTTCTCGACGCGTGTTCATGCCGTGGGAACAATGCAATATATGATGTGATGGTCATCTAATCTTATCTTACCGCGTTTCCTCAGCACAAAATCTACTGCTTCAGGAATGACACGACGACCGGCTGGCGCCAGATAAACTTATTTGTCATATTGCGACTGCATTTCAAAAACCGATGTTCTCGTAGCATTTTCAAATTATGTATCATCATCATTGTGGAGTCTCCTAAGCGCCTACTCTGGACTATCGATCAATACATAATTATCGGGTTGTTTCATTACCCTCATCACCATGTCCACCCAGGAACTTTCTACCAGCGATCTTCAAAAAATACTCCACTTTACCATACAACTTGCACGCGAGGCGGGTGATCTCATTCTCGATGGATCTAAAGAAATACAGAAGGCAGGATCCTTCGTTGATGAAAAGTTAAATGCGGTCGATCTGGTTACCAGATACGACGTTGCGGTTGAGGAGTTGGTGAAGAAAAGAATTGGGGAAGAATATCCCAGTTTCAAGTTGTAAGCTAGTTTTTCGCATTTGGCCCCCTTCTTCTTACCCAACCAAAGACGGCAGTGTTGGCGAAGAGTCTTATTCAAAGGGTGTGCGGCATTCACTCACGGACGAACCGACCTACTGTGTTGACCCAATTGGTGAGATTTATTTAGCTTGCAAATGGCGGAAATAATGAAATCAAAACAGACGGCACGACAAATTTCGTTCACGGGTTTCCATACGCCTGTATCTCCCTGGGCTTGATTTATAAACGTCGTCCGGTCCTTGGAGTCATCTATAATCCGTTCCTTGACCACCTAGTAAATTTTTCTCCTCATCAACATCTCTATCGTGCCTAACGTCATTCAGTATTCAGGGATCAAAGGTCAAGGATCCTATCTGACGAAAGGGATTAACTCTGAACCTGTAAAACTGCCTCTCGCACCTCCTCGGCCTTTGCCAAGTCTCCAGAAAGCTCTCATTGGTATCACTGATTGAATCAGGGAGGGGGAAATAATGACAATTCTCGCACAGGTGCTGAATGGGGCTCCGATCGCCGAAAGGGCACCATGGATGCAAAGGCGGCATCATTCTCCCGACTTGCGGGTGACGCTGCGGGAGGCGTCGTAGGCGGGAAGAATGCCCATTCTCTGCGTTCCTTGGGCAGTGCCGCTTTGAATTATGCGATGGTTGCCCAGGGTGGCCTTGACCTATACTGGTAAACACTTGGTCATACTTGAAAATCTGGATATAACTTGACGCTGTCCAGGGAAATCGGGTGTTGGCCATGGGATGTATGCGCCGGCATTGTCATTGCCGAGGAGGCGGGCTGCCTGGTTACAGGCTCCAAGAGCACATTTTCTACCACGGGTGATGGAGAAAACTTTGGAGACGTGACTGAAGATATTTTGACCGGGCGCAAATATATCGTTATAAGGGCTATTGCAGACTGCCCGGTGAGTTCATCTCCACATTCCCTGTGCTATTAGATTATTAATAGCAAGCGTCAAACAGGGTGAGGCAGGACGGGAGGCGCAGCGCAGGATCATCAGAGAATTCTACGAGACGGTAGAAGAAGTAGAACCGCTGTAACTGCTACAGTGCACAGTTATTCATGAATAGAACACCTAGACTTGGGATTCACAGGCGCCCACTTTGGGATTTTCCTCGGGCTATATGTCATGGTCACGCTCACATGACATCTAAGAAAGATACAGAAGCCGCGTCGCGTTGGCAGGAGCGTGTGGACATCATCCCCATGGAGGAGCCTGACTCCATGACTGTGTGATACTTCCCCAACTCACCACCTTTTCTCCGCCTTCTCTGGAAATATAAATCTAAATTTATACTAAACCTTTGTGCCCCGACACCCAAGCCACTCAGACACCGAACATGGCGCTCCTCAAACCACGGTCCGGTGGCACGGTCCGCAGCTCGCACACTTGAATCAGCTGACGGGAATTTGGCCGCTATGGGTGCTTCTTCTCCCATATGACTATTCTTCCAGACAGATGAGAGATATATTTGAGAGTGAGATTGGATACGAGTGGAGGCTTCTGGTGCGAAGGCGTGCTTCTTGCTGCCTTATCTCGTTCTCCGCCGCCGACCGAGCATTTCTCTCAAGATTCATAACGTTGAGCAAGCTTGAACGACTAACCTATCATGGCTGGTGCTGCTCGAAGGGCGGTACCGACGAATCGGTACGCTATTCTTTTAGCTATTTTTATTGCTTTCGGTGCGTCCTTGTCCTACACCCCTGATATTGAATGTAATTAATTTTTCTGACCCGAATCTATAGGAGGTGTGTGTGCTGTTCCGAGAGGCAATCGGTGGCGCGACGTGTGGGTGTTCTTCACCGATTCTGAATAGCCTAGCGAGCTAACGAAGGAGGTTCTAGCGGACCTGACCGCATTTCTTTATACAGGTTTCCTGTTTGGTTATGATATTGGCGTCATTTCAGTCGGTGTTCTGGCTCAATGTGTCAGAGATGGTCCTAATAAATTCGTGGCGTGCCTAGGGATGCTTGATTATGCCTGATTTTATCCGCCGGTTTGGAGAGCTTGACGCGAACGGGCAGTTCTTCCTGTCGAGTTCTAGGCAGTCGATCATCACGTCTCTTCTGTCCGCTGGGTGTGTCTTGTCAGCCACATCCCGTTAACAAGCACTGACACAAAGTGCCTCTGTTTAGGACTTTTGTGTACGCACTCCGCTCCTTTCTCTGATGCCCCCACCTACATGTTAACGCGCCTTGTAGTGGTGCACTAGCCCAGGCTTTCACCTCAGACCGTTTCGGCCGCCGCGGCTCCATCCTCATTTGGGCAGCTATATTTACTATTGGGGTTGCGATTCAGACTGGAACCACGTTCTCTGTACCGCAAATTACGATCGGAAGGTTCATTGCTGGCCTTGGCGTAGGGGCATTGTCAGGTAGGACACCTATTCTTCACTCATTTACCTGAGATGAACTGAGCATGGGCATGAACAGCGATTGTTCCGTTGTACAATGGAGAAACTTCACCAAAGGCGCTGAGAGGAACGTTACTAGTGTTGTATCAACTCCAAATTATCGTTGGGTCAGTGTCTCCCTGGAGCTAGAAGAAGGGTGAGGAGGGTAAAAGCTCACTCAACTTTAGGTTGTTCTTGAGTTATGTATTCGATCTTGCAACTCACCACCTGAACAATGCCGCGTCCTGGCGTATTCCCGTCGGTCTCCAGCTCTTATGGGGCGTGATCCTTTTGTCTGGAATCTTCTTCCTACCCGAATCACCGTATGTGCCATTCTACCTACCGTGTTACAGATATCGCTCATCTCACCCACTTTGCTTCCGTTTTACCCATCTATCCTCACAGGCGTCACTTACTCGGAACCAACAGACGAGATGAAGCCCGAGACGTCATAGCAAAGTTGAACGGTGTTCCTATAAACGATCCGCTCGTAGACGAAGCTATCGAAGAGTTAGATTATGGTATCAGGGCGGAAAACGAAGGCGGAAAAGCGATATGGCTGGAGTGTTTCTCTACTCGGAACCACTTGTGGAGACGGACCGGAAATGGGATGATGTTGCAGTTTATTCAGCAGCTGAATGGGCAGAACTTCTATTGTACGTCCGGGTTGCTCTTTTTTTGACCGACTAACTTAATCTTGCATCCCAGATTATTACGGAGATACATTCTTCCAGAGCGCAGGAACTGAGTAAGTGGTAACTGCCCGTGTTTTCTTCTCAATTTCTTATTCTTTGTTCTCATCCATCCCTGCCCTTTTGGAAGACTGTCGCCATATGTGATCCAGGTCATATTAGGAGCCGTTTCCGTAGCTGGGACTGTCCCTGCATTGGTATGACCTTATATGCTATCTTCACTGATCATCACATGATGAATACTCTCTACCAGCACCTAATTGAGTCCTGGGGACGACGAAGGGTAAGTGACTGATTGAACCTTCGGTTGCGCTCTGCGGGGCTAATCATGACGTCTCGTGTCCTTCTCCCTCAGTCGCTGCTTACGGGTGCGCTACTCGAAGCAGGTTGTTCTATCATCGTGAGTCTTATCATTCTCTCTCCCTTCAAATATCGCCCGGTGTTAACAGCCGCGGCGGTAGGCGGGTCTCGTCGGTCATTACACCTTAGCCCCAGCGAATACACCCAAAGACCTCCTCACAACCCGCAACAAACAAGGGGGTAAGCTTCTCGGTGGTATTACATTTCTGCCACGGATGCTCACATGGTTGTTTATTAGGCGATACGCTCATTGCCTTCGCTGTCTTGCATGTCTTTTCTTTTTCGATCTTCTGGGGTCCAACTCCGTATGTCGCCGCCATCGCCTTTTTCTCTCATCTCCATTTAATTTAACGCCTCGTGTCTATTGCACAGGTGGGTTTACCTCGGCGAGTCTTTCCCTCTCCGTGTTCGCCCAAAGAGTATTGCTCTGGGCAGTGCTACAAACTGGTGAGATTGACCCAAGCATCACCGAAACTTTGTTCAAAAGTTGATTTCGGTCCTTTTCATTTCACAAACAGGCTCTGGAATTTCCTGCTTTCATTCTTTGCTCCTAGGATTGCGGCTAAGTACGTCTAACGCCATTTATCCCTCTATCGCAGTCTTCCACGTACCGATGGAACGGCGTCAATGTTTCCATCACATATCATACGACGCTGTGTCCCTATCATCGCTGAGTGACTGACGTGATGCTGATTCTGACCCCACAACTCTACCAGGATCGGGCCTCTCATTTTACTAATTTTCTTCGGCATGCTATTGTTTGGATATGTCTACGTCTATCTATTTGTGCCTGAGACAAAAGGTCTTAGCTTGGAAGAGGTCAGTCCACTCTCCCGTTCATTTCCCCCCGTTCAACGTATTCAGAAATTTTCGGTTGCTGATGACTATTCGCGTTTTTTATCAGGTTGACGAGATGTATCGTTCGGGAGTCAAACCATGGAACTCGGCTGGGTGGAAACCACATCTGGTCGATCATCTGCACAAAAAAAGTGCGGATGTTGAGATGCGTGATTCGGATGAGAAGGGTTCTGAGGACAAGCGGCCCGCGGTTTGAGGTTGATGGCCATCAAGATCATGGTGATTCACGAACGAAATTTGTACTATTCTTTCATGTACTTTCACGATTCGGAATAGAACCCCTATCGACATAAACACAGACAAAAAAAGGTCTAGGCGGGAACAAGAGTAACGCGTCCTTGACCAGAGGAGATGGGAATGACAAATGCTCCAGCATCAGTGGAAAGCGTGGTGGATGGTCTCAGCCCATTGAAGCCAGAGACATTGGCTTTCTGCTGGACCACGAGACGGCCGTTCGGAGCTACCGCCGCAGAACTAGCACCGTCCGGAGCAGGGGTGATAGTTACATCCACCTGGCGGGTGCTGGGGTTAAACGCCACTACGGAGAACGCTCCGGCGTCTAGAGTCAACAAGGTTCCAAGAGGGGCGATATAAACCCGGCGACGAATTGAATCCTTTACTTGGACCTGCACTGCAGGCGAAGTTGAAATGACATTTCCTCCAAATGCCTGCCACCCGAAATCGGGGTGGTTAATGACGAACGTTCCCATACCCATGGCATGACCCGAGAAGTTCGGGCCATAATCTCCGGAGTACCCATCCCATTTGAGAGTGTCAGCAAAGGAGTGGAAAGATGCGGAGGCGAAGCCGCCTTGGTCAATGTTGGACAGCGGTCCGCTTAGCCCGCCAAAACCGACACGGAGAAGGAAGATATCTGATGGCGAAGATTCGAACTCGGTGATGAGAGGGAGGGCATTGAGGCCGCTTCCGTAATGGTGGATCTGTCTCTCGATACGCTGGAGTTTGCCACCATAAATATTATCCCTATCAAAATCGTTATGAGTCAAATGCTATAGATACGCAGCGGTGGAATGCATCACTGACCAGTACCGCCTGGCGTTCCCGTTGTAACCCCAATGGGGTACAAGGGGCTGATAGGCAATAATGGAGTTCAGGGCATTGGTCGCTGTAGCGGAGTTGTTGAAATGCTTGCTCCAAGCATAGACACCTTCCTGGCCAGTGGAATCCCAAGCCATCTCTGATCCATACCTGAAAACTCGCAGTCAGAAAGCAGGCCCGATTACAATTATATCCCGACTGACGGGAATCTTTGTCCAGCCCATCTCGTTGCGCGGCTTCTCATCCTCTCTTCGACGAGGGTGGCATTAGTCGTCAAACCCTCCCTCTTAAGATCATTCAGCAATAATGTGAGCACGGTTTCGCCCATCAATCCGAAGTCAGTGAAACCGACTGTGCCACCAGTCATGGTAGAAACAGTAAGGACGGCTTGATTGATGTACCAGCGCCAGTCGTGCATGCGAACGAGGGATGGATAGTTTCGGGCGACGCGATACATTGCCCAGTATGCTGCAGCAACATGAACGTAATCGTATCCGCGGTCAGTAGCAAACGAGGCGGCCTGGTTCCACGACCACCAGTTACCCCAGTCAATATTGGTGGGGTAAGGATAGTTGGGCAACAATGATGGTTGATAGAAGTATACAGACTGCAATTATTGTCGTTAGCCGCCGCCCTACACGGAACTCGAGACACACTCACCTTCTTCACAGTTCCTATTTCGAGCAACGGAAGAAAATCAATACTTCTATGACATAATTGTAGGATATCCGCGTACCATCACTGTTCTGAATAGAACCCCAGAGAACGCTGCTGACGAATTGTTCCAATTTCGCGACTTCTGCTGCATTAGGTTGGGCATATTGTTTCATTGTCGCTGCCAACCAAGATCCCGCGCCAGCTTCGTCACTCAACCCAGGAATCCAGGCGCGAGGGTCATCTTTCACTACAGCATCGACTTCACGATCGTAGCTAATAACTGAAGGGGAACGCTTGAAGGGATCGGACCCAACATTGAACCATTGGGAAGTGGTCAGGAAATTGCCAAGCTCTGCCACAGTCTGTGTAGCGACGTGGGTAACATAATAATGGACGGTCTGCAAAGAACCGTCACTGTAGGTAATGGAGAGTCGGACGCGTCCCCAGGTGCGAGGGGTGATATTGAATCCGACCCAACCAGAGGTCTTTGCATCAGAGTTGCTGGACCAAGTCAAGGCATTCGAAGGTGCGACGCTCACGGACTGGATAGATGCAACAGTGTTGTGAAGGAAGAGTTTGCCGACTTGGTCCATGGGAAGGATGTATCCGGGAAGCCCCACCGCAACAGGACGATTGGCATTCTGAAGGGCTGTTTCAATGCCGCGGATGGATGACGCCATACGAAATTCAATTCCATAGGTGCGGGTCTGGCCAGGTTGAAGAGTGAATGATGTCGGAGCGTTCCAAGGGGTAACACGAGACCATTCGTTTTGTGCCCAGGCAATCGTGTGGAATTGCCACTCGTATAACCCTTCGAATGTCTGGGATTGATAGAACGGCGTACCGGAGGTTGATTCGGGAAGGAACCTCCAGCCCTCAAGCGGGGACTTTCCAACAGGAACAACAACCAAGGGCGGAAGTGTTCCTAGCAAGGGGGTCACCTGTACAAAACCAGCATCTTGTCCAATATAAGGGTCGAAAACGCTGCAGTTCTGGTTCGTGTCAGCGGCAGTACGGTCGGTAAAGATCTGTGAGGTCTGTGAGCAAAAGGCATGCTGGCACCATGTTGATGCACACATTGTTGAATTCCAAAGGAATGCCAAGCGAGCCAATCTCGACCGCGGACGTCTGAGAGTTCGTCACGTCGAAGAGCAGTTGAAGTTGACCGCCGTTGTTTACCCAGCGTCGGGTGATATTAAGCAGAGAGTTGGATGGAAGGGTAGGTGCAAGATTAGCAGCTGCGAGCGTGTTTCCAGAAACTTGCAATGGAGTTAAAACGCGACGACTAGTCGATGTATCGCCGGAGATCCAAGCGGTACCACCAACTCTGCGGGCTCGAAAGGTGATATCTCCTAAGTGGTACCGTCCGTTGGCTTCGCGTGCAGACATCTTATCTCCGGGAATAAAGTCGAAGCTTGAGCCGGATGGCTTCAAGGAAAACAGAGTCTGTGAGTCCTTGACCAGCTGGACAGAGAAAGCTGACGTCGACAAGTTGAGAAAACCATGGCTGAGACCGAGTTGAGCGTTAGCAAATTCGAAGAGAAGCGGAAGTAAGCAAACAGCCTTGAAGGGCCCCATTATTGCTGAAGCTCAACTGATTGCTCCCAGCGCCTTCCCGACTCTTAAAAGTCTGGGTTGGCTGAGAAGAGAACACCAATCCATCGAAAGCAAGGAAGACCTGCTGACACCTAGACGGCTTGCTCCATCTCTTCTAAATGACCTCATGACAAGGCGACATGTGACACTGCATATAACGGCAGCATTCGTGACGAGGTCGATCATTGTACACGAATGAGTGTGTGTAGTTGATAACCTTAAGAGCAAACTGTTCCCCCTCGGAACTTCGGCTCCTTCCTACCAACTCGATCTCGCCGCATCCAACTCCGCCAGGCTCTTACACCTACTTACGGCCACACAACATCACACTTCATTCAGCTCTGCTGTGTTTAAACACATCGTTGCCAACGCCGTAAGTGCTTCCTTTTTTTTCAGTCGAACTTCCGACTATGGAGAAATGACAGCAGCATGCAACTCCAACACTTTCTTCATGGTGGACCGTACCTATCATCCGTATGCACTCCAATTCATACCGGCCCGTCGGGTACTTTGTCTCGAAGCGTTAAGTCTAATTATACTCTTTCGTCGAGGTTCGCACGAGATTCTTTTCATCATGGCTGCAAGCGGTGACCGAGGGAGGTCTGCCAACTCCTACTCCTGGTTTCTGGATTTCTGGCGGTATAAACAGTCACCGCTACTAACAGCAGAAGGCAGTTATGAGGTTCCATCAAATATTCATTGGTGCGTTGATCTTCTCGTGGTTGCGGGTTGCGAGAAACTCTTGAGGCGATTCAAAAAGAGAATCAATGAAAGACCGAGCTCCACTCTATGTGGAACAGAGGAGATTATATAGCTTGGAACAGCCGGTTGCCTGGTTGATCCCTAGCTGAGTCCCTGATACTCTCCTAGGTGAACTTTAAGTCCGCTACCAGGCCATTCATGCCTTTGTGCATGAGGTAGGGCAAGTGTAGCACATCGAAAGTTCCGGGCTAATCTGAGACTTACATGGAAACGCCTTGTTGCTTCTGCTTCAGTAAACGGAGTGGTTAAAGAAGGGGAAAATTTCACCTACGTCCTCAAGCTTTCAAAACCTGTAATAGACCATTCATAATGTGTTCAGAGTTGTTGCTACTGGTCAGAGTTCAAACACTCGATTTCGCGATGTTCCCTTCGTTTCTTCCTAAATCCAGAGGCTGCGAGAACAGGTCCAAAACCGACCTTGCAGAAGTTTCAGGCGCTACCTAACAGTCTATCGCCGCTTCCCCCATCCTTGGATGCTTGCAGACAGCAGATTTGTGGGGCCTATTTGTTATTGATGTTTGGCGGACAGGATCACAACCTCAGCCGACCCTAAAAATGGAACAAAACGATTGCTGTGCATGATTGCTGGACCTGACTTCTCATTATAAACTTTTTCCAGCCCGGATAACAGACCTTTTCATCTCTTTGGCTGGGGTTTTGTTTTTCCGTTCAATGCCATGACAATTTCTGTATTCATAACTGGATCCAACTTATTCCAGTGCAGACCGGCCCTGTGATTATCTTGTCGTCGTTCCCACCATCTGAGATATGCATTCATTGGGCCGCATGAAACATATGAACTAGACTGAAGACCTAGGACAGTGTGCCCCCTTCGCCTCAGGAGTCCCGAGACCCTAGCACATTGCTATAGGAATCAATCCTGGGTAACCCCCGGCTGCACTTGTCAAACCCGCTCCCGTCATTATGACTCTTCCAGGTATCTGGAACGGATTCTTCCTCGCAAACCTTCCAGATCCTTGTACTGGTTCATTTCCCAGAGCAAAAACGCAACCCTTACATTGAAGACACCCTTAATGGGACAGACTTCATTCTTGGCGACCCACAAGCTACAAGTGGGCGAGTAAAGAGCAAGCTAAGGCGCCGAGAACTATCTATTTTAACAAGATGCGAACTTGGCAGGACTTTTTCTGGGTTGGGTCATAAGCGCGTACTGCCCTCGTTAATACGTAGGGGGAATGAAGACTAGGTAATCGGTACATTGCTTGAACGCCTGATGCACGCCGATTGTCCCTTCCTAGCTCAATCCCAATAATCCGGCAGATCGTTTGTCCTTGAAAATACTTGTGAGGCTGTTGGTGAGAGATGTAAAATACTCCTGAAAGGCCTTCGTTCTGGCAATCAGTGCGAAGGGTCTTCAAATGGAATTCACCGCTACGAGGCTCCTATTCAACGCACTTGGACCCCCTTGCAAGAAAGTAACACCGCCAACCCCCACCATTGTAGACAACTAGTTGATGGAAATATGCAATCGGTTTCTCTATGTATAATCTACCGCGTTGTCTCAGGGAAAACGCGTTTATGTTGACAATCAGTCTCAGAATGGAATCCAACTTATGTTGGCAAGACAGAAGTACGTTTGGGAGGCTTGACCATTGGCTAAACTCGTGGCAAGGGGACCTCGACGCAAGACATCATGCTCTTGGCGGAACCGCAAGCTGTCATCTGCTGTATCCCACTCCCAGTGGGTACTGTAACCATAGGACTGGGATGGGTCGTAACCATGATATTGCTTTTGCGGCCGCATGCGCATCCAAAAGTGGCTCACTTTCCGAATCATCGCCCACCCTGAAAACTCTTCAATGGTGAAAGATCCTGGCGACTTGCCTATGAGACTCTCGTGCCAGTTTTGGCATTCTGCTGCCATCGTATCAGGGAATACCAATGGACGCGGGACAGCGTGACCTATGACACTGGTCGATTCGTTGGACTGACTGCCAACTGCATTACGTACAACAGGTTCAACTTCGCGGAAACGATGTTTTCGCTTAATGCTCGGTTTTTTTAACGCTGATTTACTGTCTCCTTTGGGTGTTTATCGTAAATCATTACACACGTAAATCGTGGCGCACCGCCCTAACAGCTCCCCCCACCTTCGAAGGCAAAGGTTTCGCCCTTGTTCGGGTTGCAAGGGATCACACTGAGGGGGGTTGCCTATCAGAAAGTTTGCTCAGAGCTCCAAACTGGTTTCTTGATGCCACTGCGATTTATTATCGTAGGTGGCGAGCGCGAGAATCGCAGACCGCGCGGCCAACATTTTTTAGACTTCCCCATCTCCGGCTTCGGATCTGCCACCACTTTCGCTACACCCCGCCTCGGTCCAATACTCCTCCACTTCAACGTCTTGAACAGATTGGAGGACCCATAACTCATCATTCCAATAGGTTCAACTTCTGTATACCTGGCTCAGACGCACCCAACTCTCCATTACCCGGCAATGAGTCTCAGCCTTCTTGCCCTGCAAGTATTGGCGAGAGGTGTAGTAATATTTTGAGACACACTTTCTCAGGCGTAGCGTGAAGTAGCCGATGTATCATTGAAGTTCTGGAAATTATCCGAGGGACTTGTAAGTCCTGAATTGGTTGCGTAATCAACTCCTATGTGCACAAGCACATGGCCTTGCTGCCATAGGGTACTATCTTCAGCAGAAGCGAGTCTGGATAATGTACGGGAAGCTGCCGAGACGTTTGACAACTTGTATTCAATGTGCCATGCTGACTCAGCGTTACAGGACATTGCAAGCCTTGTCCAAGGCATATGACGAAGATAAATAGTGGGAAGGTCGGGTAGGGATACCAAGAGGTACACACCCACAAAAATGCGCTCGGCAATCTCTTTCCTCTTCGTCTCGATTCCACTTACTACCGCAGCCGTCCTTCCCCGCGGTGGGGGCGTTACTCTGGCCGTTGACCCCGTCTGTGGAAGCTTTGGCGGTACTCCAAAGGATGTAAGGGCAGGCTTGCCGGACCTCTCGTCGTTCTCAACGATCGTGACCTTTGGGGTGAGTCTATAAATATCTGCGGGGTTGAACTTGAAAACAGCATTAACTGATCAACACCCATCAGGACTCCTACACTGATGGTGGGAAGCATGACGGTTCGGTCTTGAGCCCGCCTATCCTCAACAAGCCTAATCCATCTGCGGGGGGAAGGTACACCAATGGTCCTATTTGGGCAGAATACCTAGCCACCACTTCTGGGGCAACACTCAAGGATTATGCTGTGAGTGCTTACCTCCCCTTGGTTTCTGGATTTGGTCAGCTCATTTTTTGTGCCTTTCAATAGGTCAAAGGTGCGGTCGTTGACAGCAACCAATGGCCAGGCTACAACGCCTCCAGTGACCTCTTGACACAGGGTGAAGAACGACGGCCCTCATAGTCCTTTGCTTTTGCTCATCCGGCTGTTCAGCCAATACCTTCATTGGGCAGGGTGGTCCTAAACCTGAGCCGACATCCACTCTTTATGTCCTTTTCTTCGGCATTGAGTGAGTGACCGCAACACACCCGCCAGCGATCATACTGAATTTAGTGATTCAATAAAGGGATTATACTAGATCCTCAGGTGAGTAAAGGCAGTGGCTAGAGGTTGTCTGCTCAGGTATTTATGGATAATCCGTGGGTCCAGAAAATGGCGGATCTAGCCTCTCCAACGTGGTGCAAAACATCGTCTACACGATGCTCAGGCTGTCTTCCTCCCCTGTCTTCGGCAAGAACTTCCTCATTATTGACAACCACGGCCGCGGTACTGAAACTGAAGCTGGTGCTGCATTCAAATCTGGGCTTTTCGAGGCTTTGGGCGGCATGTACGCTGACCTTAAACTGAACATCGGATTTGTCGACTTGTCCACCGTGTGGAATGGCGTCTTGGGCTCTTACCCCGGATATGCGGCCTTTGGATACACAAGCACTGATGCATGCTTGACATCGCTTGTTACCACGGATGGAAGTTGTCCTGATCCTGATCATACCTTCTACTGGTTCCCTGGGTGAGGAACTTAACTCGTGCTCAAGAAAAAATGAGATCTGATCTCTTTTACAGTGCCCCTTCGACTGTCACCCACAAAATTATCAGCGACTACATTCAGGCTGTTTGGGCTAAATGCTAAGAATGTTGTTACAACACTGCTCTCGCTTTCATGAATTTCATGCTTGTATTTGTACTTGTGAATATTTCTAAGTGATGGCTCTCGTCATTGGTCCTGCAAGGTCACGCATTACGCGACGCGACATTCTGATCTTGAATCCTAACCACCAACACTGGCTTCTTATCTTTCTCTACAACCTCCGAAAGCACAAATAAGAATTGATTGACCACACTGCGATACATATCATGTCTGGTGCCAGAGGACCCATAGTGCCAAACCCTCCTCGGTGGAAACCCAACCCGAATCCGGTATCCATTCACGTCCCTGGGTTAGACACCACTGCTCCAGTTCATGATCAGATCGAGCAAATTGAACAACTCATTACGATCAAGTTACAAGTTAGTGCCGCATTCAAAAGCCTCAGAGAAAGACGTTTGATGCAGGAAGCCTTTAGAATATCGATGAGAACTTTTCGAGGATCCACAATGTCCTCGCCAATAAGCTCTTACCAGCGGTGAAACGTTATGCGGTTGGAACAGAACCAGTCAGAGAAGCGGCGAAGGTACGGGCATGCGGGTTTCCGTTTATCTTGTCACTTACCTTTGGGGATGAAAGTTTTGGACGTCCTTTTACGAACAAGCAGCTCAAATTCGAATCCCCACGTCCGATGATCATTCGACAGTAAACGAATTCCCATCTGAACGTGAAGTTTCCGAAACCACTTCCGATCGTACAATACAAGACACGACAGAAACCGAAGAGGGGTCGGAATCTTTCCAAGAACCCACTAGTGATCAGTCAGAGGAACCCAGTACCTCCACTGAATCTTCGTTCCATCCGAATCAGGATGCATTTTCTTCTACTCCCACCAATTCTCGCAGTGCGCGTGCCCGGGGTACTCTATCACAGGGCGTGGAGACTCCATCATGGTCTGCATCGTTGGAATCGCCCTTCGTACGCCTTAGCAACGAAGTCAAGAATTTTTCCCTTGCGGACGAAGATCCTTCTGCTGCTTCATCTGCAACGCCGGAGTCCACATTCCACTCCGATGAACCAACGCCTGCGCCCAAATCTGTTCCAGGCCACCGTTCCCCGCACAAAGGAAAAAACACCCCTCCTCGCGAGAATCTGTTACGCCATCAGCTGTATTCTGCCACTGATATGTCGTCCATCGCCGCTACATCCAAGAATATATCACCCCTTAAACCGCGAGGCAAATCCAAAACACCCGTTCCTAAGCATCTCAATCCATATATCCCTACTGGCACCGACTCCAGGAAGTGGAGTGGGATCGTCGACCTTCGTGATCCATCCATCGCTACACCACATCGCTCCCGTCGTGCCCAGCCTTCCTCCTCTCGTAAAGCGGCTGCGACTCCCAAGCCGGATTCTGATTCCGATGATTTTGACGCTTTGCCGCCTGGGATGTCACCTCCAGTCATGATGTCCCCTGTGCGGCTACCCAAAGTGGCAGATCACAGTTTACTTGCCCCGACACCGTCGAAGAATGCCTCTGCCCGAATCAAGCAGGCAATTCTCCGGAGTGTGCAGAAAGAACGTCAATATGGCAGTATCCACAGTGTCACTGAATCCAGCCTGAGCACAATGCCCACTCCACCTTCCTTCTCTCAGTATCAAGACCGTGGGCCTCCCGACACCACGGACAGTCTGACGGATCCCAGTTTCGACAGTATGATGCGCCGCGTCGGTCTTGAAGTTCCGACATCGTCTGCTTCTGGGTCGTCAGGGATCGGCGGAATTGTTGATGATAGTGCCACCCCCGTCTACGATGACTTGGACTCGGACGATTCCCTGGATGACTTCAACCCCACTGCCCATCCTTCTGCTGCGTTCCTGATGGCTACCCAAGGAATGAGAGCCTCTGACGAGGATTCCTTTGGCTCATCAAATCAGTCGAGTGACTCCCTGAATGATGAGGAGGCCCATCTCGAGGGTGCCGTTCCGGTCCATCCCTTCGCTGGTGGAATTGAAGATACGGGTGACGATGACTCTGATTCATTTGATGAATACCAGCCGGGAGAAGGCGCCCAAACTGAAACTCTATTTGGAGTGGGACCTGGTCAGCAAGACACAGCAGAACGACGAGAGGGACAGCCCCTGCGGATGTTGGGTCAGGAAATGTTGGATGATATGACCGCGACAGGTGCCTATGTTGGTGGAGTTGAGGAAAGTCCCACTCCCGCTAATTGGGGTGGGAAGTAGATGAATTAAGATTGATTGACATCGTGTATGTAAGTCAACTAAGTTGTAGTAATCTGACCCCTTATCATTGACTCCTGGTTTAGTTCGTGAAAGGTACCGGCATGGGTTGCGTGAGGGCAGAGTGCATGGGAGGTGGGGAGTGTACTGGCATGGGGATGGAATGGATGGGAGGCGGAGAGTGTACCGGCATCGACGGTGTAGAAGGAGTAGGTAAACCCGGCGGCGGGTGACCGAGATCAGAGTGCTGGCGGACCGAATCGTAGTAAGGATCAATGGATCCCAAGACACACTTCAGGAAGACATCTCGAGTGAACTCGGGTGCACTGGGATCGAAAGGCGTAGCGTCGACCATGTCCTAACAACCCTTCTCGTCAGTACTGGTGAAAATTACCAGTGCGACCGAGCTTGACTTACGCGGCATCCATGTTGACTACTGATCTCGTCGTCCAGTTCCCTCAAAAATTCGGCGGCATCGGGGTCGTTGCCGATTTGGACGAATGAAATACCAAAGCGGCGTGGGGGAACGTTGCTGCGGTCAAGACGACGAGCGCCCTCGACAATGACCTTGGTTATATCATCAGCTGGTTGAGAATGGAGTTAATTCCTGATTCTAAGGCGAGCTGAGTAAACTTACTTGGAACGCCGTCGGTAATGACCATCACGATGATCGGAGGAGAATTTTTGGTGGGATCTTCAACCAGTGGGATATATTTGGCACATATCTCTTGCAACCTCTTGCCTATGGGGGTTTCTCCTAGAAAAACAGAAAATGGTGAATTTGTTTTCTTTGGGCCAGCAGTGATTCCTACCGTTCGGCCTAACAGAATCGAATATGTTTCCGACGCGATGACGATCCTAGATATATTCGTCAATCCGCTTCAGAGTTAAACTATTGTCGAGTTCTCACCCTGATGTTGGTCTCGGAGGTTGGGTCGTTCATGAAGAAGAGGTCTATGCCGTTAGTGCTAAAGTCGGCTTCAATGATAGAGACCAATCCAACCAACGCCTAGGGAATGATGAGTAAATCTCGTCATAAAAAGGGTAAAACAGCCTCACCGATCGAGCTTGGGACCAAAGCGGCCCGTCCATCTAAAATGTGTTATCGGTTGACGTCGGCCTTGGCAGATAGGCGGACTTACCGAAATCGAATCGTCAATGACCATGACAATCTTTACGGCCCTTTCAATGCAAGTCAGCCATTGGTCATTGCAGCCTAAGAATGAATTCTTACCGCAACTTCTGCACAAGGTTAGGATCTAATACCGAGTCGTTCGACCGTGTGATACGAGGAATGCTAGAGATATGGTGGCTATCGGAAAGTTGGTAGGTGATTGTTGCTTGCAATGGTACCAATACTTCGTAGGTGTCGGCCTATGGCCATGAATCAGTACTACGGATTCTTAACTGCGATAGGGTTTACATGTATCTCCCTGCCGTTATAAGCAAAGGAAGCGCCTCTTTCGAAGTGCTGTGCAGCTTGGCCGATGTCTCATATGAATGGAGGTTAAAATAGCAGATCTAGCCATCAACGCACGGCGATGATCACTCACGAACACCACCCTAGGTTCAAGAAAAGAAGTGAATATTTGATGAAGGATGGCTAGCATGACAGTTGTGCTTACCTCACAGAAGGTCCTAGCGATGTACAGCGGCCGTCTCTTGTCCTCGCCTCCAATGATAGCATTCGGAGGAATATTCTTTCCATGGACGAGAACCTAGATCAAGACGACAGGTTATCCGGCGTCGTTAAACGACAACTACCGAGACCATACCCATGCTAACGGGACTGGTGAACCTATTTGCGTGATCTTCTGGGTGTTTGCACGAGAGATTTCTTCCCATTGCTGGGGCGTACGCGGTTTCTTGTCAGACCCGTAGATCGATTCGACGAGGTTGAAGACGGACATGTTATCTCGAGCCTGGGTAGTGGTGGTGTGTGATGGCGTAGTTAGATCTCTGTTTTATAGCCTGTTGAGACTAGCTTGGAGCTGTGTTCCTTCCGAATTTCCGTTTTCCAGAGGCATGCCAACGCGTGGCCTAAACCTAATCATAAAACGTGAAGGCCATGCTCATAGCCAATAGGGCTAATGGGGCGAGTACCCCAGAATCCCACTCAAACGAGCAAAAGAGTATCCGCCGCCCTTATTTCTCCGAGAAGCAAAAGTAACTTCTGCCTGCTACTGTCAGCTTTTGGAAAGGTAGGTAGGTGTAGCACCATTTGATGAATAGGTTATATCACAGTGTGCATCGGCTCTTGTATTAAGTAGCCTCTTCGTTGACCTATCAAATGGCAAAGAAAAACAACCTATGCGGTGACTGAGGAGCTGAACAACTAACCATTGCCCACGGCCCTGGATCGAGAGTTCCAGGCTTGTTTCAGGGATTTTCAAGGGATCCCAAATCTATTTTTTAAATCATGACTTGGTTGGAATAACAAAATGAATCGTTGAACAAACCATTACAATACATGAACCAACTGCCCATTTCACCAGCGTTGTCCGGGGTCCTTACGAATCCAAAAGTCCTCGCGGGAACAGTAGACGCCCGAGACATGGAGCAATTCCCAAACCAAATCACCTCTTCATCTCCACCCTGTTATCGATATGTAGCGGCAGCCTCCTGTTTTGGGAGTATATTCAGCGCCGGCGACGGTAGAACGCGTGTTTCTGACGTGTTGTCGTTAGAGTATGATCGACAAGTAGATGTTATCCTAATGTCAAAGCTTTGAAGTTTGTCCTATCGGTCAGGCATCGCACTTGGGCACAGGGCCAAGCAAAAATACTGGTCTCCGGCGCATAACAAGAAGAGAACACTCGTCTGATAACAGGAGGCACTGAAGTGCCTAAAACCTGTTCCTTCTAGAAGAACTCCCGAGCAGATATCTCAAACGCGATAGCTGTTACCTGCCCTACGATTAAATGCATTGGTCAATGGGTAACGGATTCAATTGACTGGTCTTCAAAAATCCGTCGTCTATGATTGCCATACATATGTTCTCGTGCGGTACTCGCAGTGAATAAATTGAGGCCATGACGTCACTAATTAATCTTGGGTCTATTTATAGGTAACCCCCTAATCCTGAATTCCATTTTTCACATCGGCTCACGGGCCAGGAAGGTATAGTAACCGACAACGCCACCGGGGTTACTTCGGCACCTGTTGTGTCTCTTCTTGCTCACGCCGAGAGATTATTGCCGTTGCGACTATGCGAAAAGATTTTCCTCAGAAAGTGGGTTCATCAATTCGATCAGAAACCTTGGGTGATAGGTGGGATTGTGATTATGCAATCATGCCTCAGAACGACTGCCATGCCGCACAACCTGCATTCAAACACTACCTGATATGCGATCTACCTGTGGTCTACTCACCTCTTCCTACTTACATCCACTAAGTTTACTTCAACAGCACCACATACACGTTCCAACAGTAGTTCTCCAATTCTTGACTCTAAAAATACACCAAAGCTCCCACATATCCCGGAAGTCCAGCCAGTGATCGGCACCGATCTCATCACCACAGAGAAGGGCAGAAGCATAGCTACACCAGGCAGACGACTAACGGGTCATAGAATCACACGGAGATCAGTCAAATCATCATGGAAGAACAATCTAGACCTGTTCCAGTTTAAAAAATTCCAAGTCCGCGATCATCGATTAGAATCAATTAAGAGTATACATGGGGTAACAAAACAAGGGCAAGTAGTGGAAGAAGCCAAGGGTTAAAAAGCGTGAATGGTATAACATCAGTATAACGTCATTAAGAATTTAGTAGAACTACTATGAACAACAGGACTCTCAGTGACCAAAAGAAAGAGAAAGGAAAACAGGACCATACTAACATTTATATTATTATTCATAACGCTGAAACCCACCAAAGAACCAGAAGGACAAAACAGAAAATGAGAGGTATAATGAAAGGTGGAAAGGAGAAGGCAAGGCAGAAGTTCGTCCATTGCCAACCTTACGCCTCTTAATAAGGAGGCACAGCCATCGAGCCAGGCCCATATCCACCTGAATGTAACAGCACTCCTCTCGCCGAACTCGGTGTGATTGATCCAGCCAATGGCAACGATACATTCACGCTCGATTGTGGTGAAATCCAGGCAGGGACATACGGCGACGCCAGCGGCCTTGGGGTCGAATACAGATACGGGCTCCTATTTCCGTGCGACGCCAACATTGCCGAGTCGGAAATGGCGTGTATGCTCGAGAGAGGAGCGTTCAGGACATTAGGAGATACAAGTGACGGCACCGATGGCATGTACCCAGGTGAGAAACCGCCGGACATGGGACTAGATAGACCGTATGCATTAGTTGGAGGAGACGTAAGACCATGATGGTGCACAAGAGGAGAAGAGAAGCTGTATGTGTTGGTTGGAGGGGAGGCATGAGCGTATGGGTTGGCTGGAGGAAGTGGGGAACCATGCGGGTTAGCCGAGGGGGAGGAAACAGTGTTGGAACGGGGATACACAGGAGTTGCCACGGGATTTGGACTGCCGGAAGACCCATAGGCGTCGAATGGAGGACTGTGACGAGTGAATGGATCAGGAGACGGTGGAAGTGAAGAGTCAGAATCGGAGTCGTAGGAAGCACTCCTCGCACGTAGCGGTATTACTGATTCAGGTTTGGGTGATACGCCTTCGACGTCCACCCAATCGTCTGATCCGTCGTCAGGACCGTAACTGTGTCCTCCAGGGGGGATGTGCTTTCTACCATCTGATTCGCGGGCAAGAGGTCCAGTCCAAGGCGTGACGACAGCAGCTGGACTTGGTTTAGAGGCGTGTCGTGGTACTAACAATCTATCCTTGTCGTGAACAAAATATTCGCGTTGAGAAATTATGTCTGAGATCTCACCCATGCCATGTCGATTCATCTCTCATCACTCCTTTGTTCATCTCTTGATCCACTTTGTCAGGATCCACGACGACAAGAGTGATATTTGATGATATCGACTTTGTTGAACTTGTCGTTCGTTTCCTATCCAATGATTTGTGGCTGGGTCCATCATCGTTGTTCTTTTCCGTCCTCTCATCACGATGTCTTGATGGGTGTCTTGACGAATGGTGATGCTTGTGTCCCCGAGTAGCACGATCACCATCCTCGGGCTTATCCTTGTCCCTCGAGGACGAGTGACCGTGTTCTTTACGCTCAGACTTGCTCCTAGACGATGAGTCGTGATGCTTCTTACTCGGGGACCTCTTCCGACTCCGACTCCGATCCCGGTGCCTCTTCGACCGACTGGACCGCGATGACCGGCTTCCGGCAGAAGAAATGCTCTCCGTATACTCCTTACGCCGTGTCTCCTTCGAAGGTTCGTGCCTACGAAAACAGCAGGAACGATAAAGCATTCAGTCAGGCAATCAACCTATGAAACCTTCAGGGAAATCATACTTTTCATACTTTTGATCCGCATCACTAACAAGTGTATCAACACTGTTTTGCCGCCCAGCATCTCCGCCTGCCCGCCAAGAATAGCCAGACAGGTAAAACAGACAGAACAGATAGGGGTGTAAGAAATCGTGATAGTGGTGACAGGGTGGGTTATACATACCATTTTCAGCTGATTCGGGTGTTTCGACCAGGGTCTCAAGGGAGGTATTATTTGGGGATACTTGCGTGTCAGGCTCCTCGGGCACTACGACTGAAGACACGGCAACGGAATTTCGATCCGGGTTTGTGACTCGCAACGGAACTACAAAGGGAGCGTTAGCCTAGGCGAAGACTGATATATGCGTTTAGTTTGCTCACGCCGGTTGCCAGGAGGAACGCCGCGGATAGCACCTAAGAATGGTAAGGAGATTACGCTGTCGTTTGCGGATCTGTGGGGTCAAGTGCTTCAGGTGATGTTTTGTGTCATAGTTGTGGGCATATGCACTCACGATGGACGCTTTGTTGCTGGAGTGACTGGAGATGGGGTACTAACAACTGAGGGGAAATTAGATCAAAGATGTGGTCGTGGTGATAAGATGTAACACACCAGCTTCAGGTGGGGACACGACGACGTTGGGTGGAAGAGGGGGGCGCTGGTGCGGGGAAGGCGACTGATGTCGTTTCTGGAACCTGCCAGATTTGTGGGAATGTGTATTGTCTTTATCATCCTCAGGACTTGCGTGCCTAAGAGAAAAAAGTTAGAACAGTCAACGAAGGAGAAGTGGGGACGAACCTGACACGTCTATACTCCCTGTCAATTGACCTAGCAACCCTCCTGAACTCGTCGTCCAGCAAGTCCGTCCTCCTGTCGAGGCCTGTTCCCGTCAGTAAGACAAAAGTTCGCGAACACAACGAGCCGCATGCCTTTAATATCCTTAGCCCTCTATAATACGTATCATAAGTTGACCGAGTATACAAGGGAGGGAACAAAAACACGTACTGTCTTCCCCTTCCAGGTCTTATAATAATCCACAACCTTCCTCCCAGCCTCAATGACACAAACCGCGAAAACAACTGCATCTGATAAACTCTTCTCGGAATGTTTCTTCTCAACTCCATCCTCAATTAATTCCTCCCTATAACGATGTCAGAGGCCGAGTCAAGCAGCTGAAAGCCCCAAGGGCAGACAAAAGCAAAAACACACCCTATAAACCTACGAAAGAACGCGATACCCTCTTTCCCAGTGATAATCTTCAACCGTTCTGCAATATCCTTGTCCAGCGCAGCGAGCCCAGAGCCTTTAGCCAGTTCCTCCAAAAACTCTGCACGGCACTTTGACCTGCGCACACCACTTCCGGCCATCAGCCTCAGCAAGTCAACAGTAGACTGGGTCGAGCTAGCTGTGCCCGACGAAGCCCCAGACGACTTGCTCCTGATTGAAAAGACATCGTCGCCTTCGCGTGGAGGTGAGTCTCTGTCTTTGACATTTACATCACGGTCGGCCTTGTCATTGTCCCTGTCTTTCACTTTTTCTTTGTCTTTTTCGGTGGAGCTTGATTTACGTTTCGTGGAACTTGAACTCTTGGAGGAGCCGTGAGAGGAGTAAGATGGCGGTGGCGTTGGGGAGGGAGACATGGGAGAAAAAAATTGAGGACCTCGAGGAGAGCACAAGGTATGGATGGAAGGAAGAAAGAGAGGCCACAAAAAGGGCTAATTGATTGATTGAGCGCTAAACCTGACACGGCCACTTGCATCCGGCGATGATCCATCACAATCACATTACACTAGCTACCACAATCTACCACAGGGGTATATCCACAGAGGTATCTATCATCCATTGTATCACACCTAGAAACAAAAAAAAGTCAGCATCCCAACCATCTACATCATGTCTCTACGTACCAAGCTCAGCTCCAGGGTCCATACCCGTCTAGCCCACAACTTGACTGTCTTCGCAGGTCGGTTACTCGCGGCAGGAAGCTCAACATCAAGCCCATCCCACCAACATTTTCGCTGTCATCAATGTCCATATAAGTCTTCGAACTTGCCAACACGATGAAGAACCCACGGCAGGTTTTCTCCAGAATAGCAACAACTTCTGTGCCGTTGTCATCTGAGCATAGTCTACTTCCACGGGTCGCTCCCCATTTGGGTGATGTATGATCCCCGTCTTGAGTAGAACGAGTGCTATTGAGGAAATACAGCATCGCATGGGCTCCAACGCTCGATAACCCCACTCGTCCTCACGATCAAAGCCACTGAGAACCCCATCACCATCCGTAGAACAAATGACAAAAAAACAAAGAGTCACGAACCTCATGCAGAGCATATCAATCAAATGCTGTTCCGCAACATTGTTTTCTTTGTTCACGTTTCTCTGTAGCGCCGTGAAGATATTCCTCTTCTCCATCAGATATTCGCCCGACCTCCTCTTAATATCCAACATCTCCTCATTCGCAATCCCATTCGCATCCGTCGCAGCACCAGTATCCTTGGGCGGTATCGAGAAATACTCCAACTCCTCTCTCAACACAATAATCGCCTGCTTTGACAGGAGAGGGTTAGACCCCGTATGAAATTCGGTGTTGGTCTCGAACATAAGATGTTGCTGAGCATTGTACAGCCCCGGATTATTCGCAGTTCCATAAAATGCATCAGACGCATTTTTGAAAAACGTCAAAACAAACTGGAAGCAGTCCGGATCAAACTAAAGGGAAAAAAAAAGAAACACAATCAACAAATAAGTCGCTCGCCCACAAAATCCAAACCAAAACTCACATCAATAGCATAAACCTCCTCTTCATCCTCCCCCTCTCCACCATCCGAAACAGCCACACTCTGCCTACTCAACACCAACCCATTCGGAAACAAACACAACAACACGCTCTCCGGCAAATTCATAATAGTCTCCCTATCCACCTCAAACCTCCTCCCCCTCAACTCCAGAAACAGTCTCGTGAGCAACTGCGGCTGAAGTCCTGCATGTGCTGGCGTCTGCACCTGCGACACTTGTGTAATAGGCGAGTTATTGATGGGCGCTGCTGCTGCCATTCTTCCCCCTTGTCCCTTTCAAACTGTATGTATGTATGTATGTATGAGCTGGTGTAAATTAGAGCGGGGTTTCGTGCGTATGTACGTCGCCTCGAGGTTAAGCGAATGCGTGCGTGCGTGCGTGCGTGTGAGTAAGAAGCGAGTAGAAGGGCTAGTGACCAAGTCGAGTGTTGTGTTGAGTCGCGCCTTCTCCAATTCAAGTTCCTGTCACAAGAACCCTGGCATCCAAGAGTAAGTGGCCAAACCACGAGCAATACGGTACAAAGCCTACCAACCCTGATGCTGCTGCGCACCACGAGTAATCAGAATGAACGCAGGTCTCCAGAAGCCAAGATGGAGGTGAAAGGTCGAAGGCAAGGGTCTGTTAAGGGTCTTCAGTCTGGACTGTCACCAGTGACCAAGGGACTCACGAACTTCGCATGCCTGATGTTTGTCTTGGCGCCTGAGCCAAACAACGCCTTACTGCTGGATACCCACAAGCTCAGAGACTCGTTTAATTGCATCTATTTATCAGAAAAACCGATACATATCAAGAAAAGGAAACCGTTATAGACATAATCAGCTCGTCCCGTCCTGTCCGGAATAAACATTCGGAAACTCAGGGAGAAGAAGCCACCTAATGTGTTATCCTTTCATCATAATCGTTGGAGGGGACCGGACCTGGGATAAAAAAGGGCAAACCAAAGAAGATGAGAGAGTAGAGCGCCAAATGAAGAAAAGAGGGTAAGGTGAGGTCCGATTGCAATACTAAACTAGTGTATATATATGTGATTATCCATCGTGTCTGTCTTGTCTGTCTCGTCATAAAAAAAGGGAAGAAGATTGTTCGCTATAGAATGGAAAGGTAGGGATGGGGTGTGAGGGGTACAAGCGAGTAGGACAAAGGGAGAAAGATAGATGTAGGAAGGGGAGAACGAGGGAACAGGTGGGATATCATGCGTGAAAAGTATGCGACTAAAAGTGGGCATGCAGTCAAGAGATAGAGACGATAGAGAGATTAGAGAGAAAGAGAGGAAGGGTAGAGAGTGCGGCATTATGTGCCCACCACATCAAAAACATTACCGTCACTCAACATTGATATACACATTGATCATTACAACCCCACTCCACCATTTCCATAAGGTTGTGGGGGAGCTGCACCAGGGGGTAGGCTAAACACCGCTGAATTCCTCGAATACCTATTTTGCTGTGGCGTCTGTGAGGTCGGTCTTCTTGCCCCAGCTCTCGACACCCTCCTCACACCTTCGGGTCCAGGAACAGGACCACTATCAGTCAACCTCACACCGCCTCGACTCCCCCTCTGTGCACTCTCCTCGCTTTCACCCATCGAATACCCAGATGAGCTCTCATCATATGCAGTAGGAGTGGTAGTTAGCGACCTGAATGGATTATTGTCATTGACACCAGGGTATGGCTGTGGACTTGGCGCGCGGCGGGTTGCAGGTCCATTATACCTCGTGGAAGTTGGTGTGTCGTATGGCGATGCGGGCGAGAGCTGACGCTGGTTTGATCCAGATTCGTACGAGTCCGGGTACATTTCTCCAGGAGGTGATTGGGGTAGAAGCCTCTGGTTGGATCCAGAGCCAGTGTCAGAGAGGTAGTTGTCCTCACTGGAGCGCGACATGCCAACCGTAGATGATGATGCCATCATCGGCCTGTTAACAGAAAGGGGTGCGGGGAGCATAAGGAGGGCATTGCTATCGTGCCTCGGGCGCTGTGGTAGAGTCATGTTCGACGAGTCTAGAGTGCTGGTATCTAACCCAGGAAGCTGATGCGTGACATCCGAGTTCGAAGCCATTGAATACCGGTTCCCACTATGGAACAAACCATCAGAACGGTGCAACCAATAAACAACAAAGCACTCACCTCTTCTCATAGTACGAATCCCTCGACTGCGATCCACTCTTCCATCTCCTATCCCTCTCAAACTCGGCCCACCTCTTCATCACAATATGTGTTGAATCAAACTCTCCCTCCTTGTCACCATGGTCACCTCCTTTATCACCCGCAACTTTCCTCGTCTGACCCCATGAGAAATCATCGAAATGCCAAAACGCATACGCAGGTAAAACGCCATTCCAGATTGGCAACGAAATCAAATACACCAACATCCAGCCAACGTACGCAATCTTCCTGGACGTGACAACGATTAACACACCAGGTAAGCCGAGGACAATCGCGAGCAGGATGAGGGGGATGGTCGTATTCGTGCCTCCAGGAATGATCGAGATGACGATGAGGTATATCGTAAACGCAATAGCAGCCGGCAGTACAAGTGTACCCGCCAGCTCCATACCCACAACAAACTGCATCGAGAAGCAGAATGTACCACACAAGTCCCTGACCAATAGCAACTCCGCAAGGTTATGAATGGTAGAGTTGATCCAACGACGACGCTGAGAAAGGAGCACATGGAAGGTATCTGGAACAACAGTCTTGCAAACGGCTTGAGGGCAGAACATGTTCTTTCGCTTGGGGAACGTTTTGAGCAAGAGGGTCGTAAGGTATCGATCTTCACCGAGAAGCAGAAGATTCTTCTTGTGTAGGGTATCAACGACGTTTTCCGAGTAGCGTTCCACGATATCCGGGTTGGCGAGGATAGGAACCCAGTAACCGGTGTCGCCCTTTGGAGCCTTGATGCGGTACATGCTGAAACAACCAGGCAAGCAAGTGACACCTCCAAACATGGACTCGAAAGCCTTGGTCATATGGTGGGAGATGTAGTACTCGAAAACTAAATGCGTCCATCAGCGTCATGTCCGCGGCTCTGGAAACCAAGTTACCTACCCTGCATCATAGTAACAAAAGTCTCCGCTTTGTTCGCGATCTTGGTCTCTCCACATAGTCCCATAATCTCCTCATCGTGTACCATACAGCTAACCATTCTTGTCAAGGAATCCGGGAATACTTTCGTATCCGCATCCACACACAAAACCAGTTCATATCGATCTGGACTGACACCAGTCACCCTCCAAATTGAGTTGAAGAATTCGTACTCGAATGTCGTCATCCGCTCATCGAACATGACTTTTTGGAGGAAAGCCATCAACACGATCTGACTGTCGCGCTTGCCGCGGTTACCGGGCTTGGGTTCATTTACCTCAAGGGGATTACCGCACTTGGCAACGAGGACGATGGGCACGCGTTGTTGTTTTGAGCGTTCGACGGTCGCGTCATCATAATCGTAAAACCCGGCGTAGACCTTAGCCATGTTGTGGCGTTTGTGACCGTCTGCGATGGCGACGTAGGAGTGAGGTTCGACTTCATGGGGGGGTATAATGAAATCCGTCATCATGGACAAACAGATTTCGGGAGTTGTCATCGAGTTACCAGCACCCTTAACCATACCATCAGCAATGACAAGAATGAGCTTGTGGCTGTTCGGGTAATCCGTCGTCGCCAACGAGTCCAAAGTTGTGCGCAAACCTTCAACGGACTCGGAATATGCGGTGACCAAGCAGATCGTATGAGCAAGGGGGAAGTTGAACGGCTCGTAATCAGGAGGCGGCTGAGGGACGACATTGATCAGAGGGAACGGGCATGGGTTATCGGCGAAAACACCGCCACGAGGGCCATCCGCTAACGACATCGTACTCCGCGACTGTTTGTAGCTTGGCGAGTCAGGAGGTGTACCCTTTCCACCTTTTGGAGAAGCCGAGTACATGGTTGAACGCTTCCAGTTGGTGCTAGACGAGGAATCAAGCATGCCGTATGTGGTAGTTGGTCGCCCAGTTGTGCCTTTGAGGAAGGTCTCGGCAGGTGTAAAACGCGATGTGCTAGGAAGGAATGTCTTGCGGTTATTTTTGTTTGATCGCAGCCCGTTCTTGCCCACATTGGGACGATACTCGCTGGGTGCCGGACGATAGATATCATTGGACCAGTTCTCAATCTCGGCTGAACGTTGCATACGTTGTTCATAGGTCTCGCGGGGAAAGTTACCCAGCTTCCAGGAGAAGAACCACTGGAACATGACGGCCATGAAAAACCGGATGGCAACGACGCCAACGATGAAAACGAGGGATAAGTATAGCACAACTTCAGAGGCCACGCAGCCGATAGTGTTGGTATCAATGAAGCCGATGGTGACAATATCTTGCAAACAATGGCCAAGATTACGTTGATTTGTGCGCATGAACATCATTGTCAGATCCTTGCTGTTAAAGGTGCCATTCGCCTGCTTCATGGCGTCGAATAACGGAGGATAATTGACCTGAGCGCGGCTCAACCATTGCAGGAGGTTGAGATCAAGGACCGACCTACAAAGCAAACAAGCGGTCAAGTTGGATACAAAAAAAAAGAAATAAGACGTTCTTGACATACGATTCAAAAACTGCCAAGTTTCGGTTCGGGTTCTTCACGTCATCCCACGTATAATACACCTGGCCCGAGGCCTGTAGTTGACTGAAGAGTGAACGCGCCCGGGAGGAGGTATGGCATTGGGTCCCTGATTCGTAGCCAGTAAGGTCGACACCTGTATTCCCGTATTGACTGAAAATGTTGCAGGGAAGGTACCAATCAAGGAAGTTGTTCTGGCCAGTGATACTGGAGCTCGAAGATTTGGTGATGAGACCAAGGCATTTCTGGTTGACCTTTTGGAAAAGGAAGGAGGCATCATTGCCAGCCAAGTTCCAGCCACCTGAGGTGAGGGGGTTTGTCGAACCATTAAAGGTGGAGCCAGCAGCAGGATGCTTGAAATTGGAGAAATCGTAGCTGTAGCCATGAATGACCACGGAGCTGTTTCCGATATGTTGGGCGTCAATGGCACCGCCATGGAATCTATTAGGGGGTTTGCCGCAGACGGACTCGGTGAAGCCGAAGGTTAAGTAACCGACGCCAGCCATGAGAACGAGGATGATGCCGACAAGACCCATTTTTTCTCGCCAAGCACGTTGCTGTTCCGGGCTGTGGAGACCTGATGAGAGAAAATCGACGGAATTAGATCACGTCACCAAAAGAACGACGGAGATGAAGCGCACCGCATTGACGCATGACAGGAGGCGGAATCCAAATGGTGAGGAAGTAACAGTAAAGCATCCAAGGACCACTCGGGCCAGGACCCTTCCAACAGCCCCTCTTCTTTTCTGATGAGGGTTGGAGAGGCTGACCACCACCACTGGAAGCAGATGGTGCCCGTTTCCGCCTCAGGGTTCCGCGCTTGAAGAGGGCAAGTCCGGATTCATGGACATCCTCTTCACGACCCAGGAGTGATCGTCCTCGCCTCAGGGTCTCTCGTTGTGGATAATTACCCGTTGCTATATATCAGCCAGTGATATGCGCAGGGAAATATCAATATGAGTAACAACAACGAAAGAGAGAGGAGAGGTGTACGCACAGGAAGGCATAACGCCTACACGACTGTTGCCCTCCTCCTCGAGCTGAGCAACATGACTGCGATAGTGCCATTGTCGATGACCAGGCTCTATTTTTTCACGGTCTGGACGAACGAGACTCTTCTTGCGGCCAACCCGAGAGGGGTCGATATAGTCAGGGGATTCTGGATCACCGGAGTAGGAGAGATGGGGCTGATAGGGCGAGGGCATCGTGCGTTGCTTGTGGGCATCGAGGGAGGAGTTGCGATCACCACGTTCTGTGTTCTGAAAAGAGACATTTACACGGGTGTCGGGATGGGCGAGGGGTGGGCGAGAAGGATTCTGGGAGGCGGGATCGTTGTAAGGGGAGGTTGTAGATCGTGTGTTGCGTTGTAGAGACTGAGGACGAACGGCACGAGGAGGCCGTTGTGAATCCATGATGGGGGAGACTGGGTATAGATGGATGAAGAAGAAGAAGAAGAGGATTAAGAGAGTGGATGGGCCACCAGCCACCAATTACGCCTCCTACTCGAACTGTCTGACAGTGAGGAGAGAGAACAACAAAATGTCACAACCCATCCCCCCACCCTTGTCACGGTCACACCTCGTTGCTTCCACCTTTCCCGGTTTTCCGCCAGGGAATCCACTCCCCGTAAAATTGAAATGCGGTCCGGCCTCTTTCACCCATACACATACACCAGGTATTCACCTCCAAGCACTACAATGACCGCCATCTCGGTGGAGTCCGTCCTTGCCTCTGAGATCACCTATGAGTGGACCACCGTGTGACACTGTCCTTTTCAGCCTTGCCACCTGCGCTCCATCAGTCGTCTTGGGTCGATTACGCATCCAACTCCTGTCACTATCCCAATCCAGCCTGACCTATTTTCGCATGTCGCTACACACGCCACACTCACAACGCCTGACTGTCCTCTGGCCATTCACAGCGTTGTCCTCCATTTCTCCTCGCCTCCCCGTCGATACGGAGCGCTGATCAGTCGCCTTTTTATCGCAACTTGTGTTCCATTTTCGGCGTCTTGAGAATATCTTCTTTCAGATTCATCAGTCATGGATCGCACGTCACAAACACAAACGCAAAACTGACAATCGCATGACAGGAATCGCGCCACAATCCTAAATCAAATGAGTGTCCTATTTCCGCAACGGACTCCTTGCCTTCCGGCCACAACGAATCTCGTCAAACTCGACCCAAGTCGCGGCCACCCAAACCTACCCTTCTATACCCGTCATTTCAATCCATGATGGATCTGGAACTCCTGACTTCGAGTTTCGGAGAATGATCTCTAGCGAGAATCCAAGCCAAAAGTTCCGTCTGATGCCCTGCGAGATAGGTTAACCGCTTTAATCAGGAGCTATGCAGATATACGATTCTCGTAGAACTTGTCTTGGCCTTCTTGGCATATATCATTCGAAGCCCTCGATCGGCGATCGAGCTGCTGTCCACCAGAGTTCACCAGAGTCCACCATAGTCCGCCCGCACGCGAGCCAATTTACCCGAGTTACCCCCTGGCATAAATAGTCTCCTGTCGAGGAGCTTCGTCTGCCTGCCTCAGTACGCCGATACACTCAACTGCTCTTGTTTCCCGACTGAGCACAAATCCTAAAACGTGTCGTCCACACACTATTCTTCACCCCTTCAAACCGTTAACCCTATGCCAATACAAAGATCATGCTCCAATCCACATAAATAGCATGAAAAAAATTCCAGACCCATTTCGTGGCATCGCTAATATCACAGTCGAAACGGCGCCAGAATCCATCCCAATCTCCCAGTCGTCCCGAGCAACCAAGAACATCATAAATATCAGACGGTCGTATCTGTTTATCTTATCAGGGCTTGTGCCGATGCCGAGAGCACGTTTTACTCAGCAACACTCCTCTTGCACACTCATGCGGCAGTTGCTCCTGGCTCCAGTCGCATCGGTATTACTTACACATGCCGTCATATCATCCACCTGCTCTTTCTATTTTCTCCGAACCTCTCAATTCAGAGATGGTCTTGAGTCGCGCCGGAATCAGGATTGTTTGCCTAATTTAATCAAGTATATCATTCTGGAATATTCATCCCCATTTCTCCCATCTCTCCCCAACTTGTTACCTTTTCCTTGACTTGTCCTTGGTCTTGCTATTAACATCCGAGGAGGCCGTTTTAGCCCCGAATAATTGACTCGACGCCATACCTTCCGACCGCCCACCTTTGGGTTATTCGTCAACATGCCAGCTGGAGCCCCGACACACCAAGTACTCACAAAGCCCGAGCCTGGGACCGTCATTAGCCCAGTGTATCAGTACACCGACGAGCAACAGGCGCAAATCGACGCTCTGAGAGAAGTAGGCACCCACCATCCTTCTCTCGTATGTCTTCGCCTAACCAATCCTTCTCTTCATAGTACGCATACAGCATCCTCCTCCCATCCTCTGATCCCTACTACCCATGGGAAGTCCGCTGGCTTCAGAGACCAGATACAATTCCTCGTTATATGCGTGCTGCGAAATGGAATCTGCCTGACGCAGAGAAACGTATTAAGGCCACCCTTGAGTGGCGAAGGGAATATCAACCCGACCTCATCCCTCCTGATGAAGTCAAAATCGAAAGCGAAACCGGCAAAATGTGCGTCGTCCTCAATTATCACTCTTTTAGACTATGTCCTAATTATAACGTACAGCATTATCACTGGCTTCGACAGAGATGGTCGTCCGATAATTTACATGCGTCCAGGCCGGGAAAATACAGAAACGAGTCCTCGTCAACTGAGGCATCTTGTGTGGTGCCTGTAAGTCACCCTTTCACATCCCACCGTTCGTCTCGTCCCACGTCCCATCGACTTACCAATTCCCCGACTCAAAATGCATCATCACGTGCTTTAATTGCTCTACTCATGCCATTCATTACATGACAGAGAACGCGCGAAGGATTTGATGCCCCCAGGTCAAGAATCCCTCGTTATTATTGTCGACTACAAGTCTACTACGCTCCGGACGAATCCCTCTATATCCGTCGCTCGCAAGGCAAGCACGTTTGATCAAGACTTTCTGGATTCCGTGGTGGCTCACACTGGGTCGAATTCAGGTTCTGCATATCCTACAACAACACTATGTCGAAACTCTCGGTCGTGCACTCGTCGTAAACCTTCCCCGTCTCCTCAACTTTTTCTACAAAGGAATCTCCCCCTTCTTGGACCCCGTCACTCGCGACAAGGTATGTTGCTGCATTATTAATTACGCTTATCACATGCTCAATTATTTCCCTTACTCGTCTCCTCTGCCCTCATCGACTCCGTGTTCCCCGGTACCGCACGAAATTTACGACAATGTCACATACCTACAACACCGCATACGCACTAATAGATGCGCTTCAACCCTGACCTCCTCGAACTAATCCCCGCCTCTCAACTAGATGCCGATTTCGGTGGCGAATACCATTACGAATTCGAACCTGAATCATATTGGAATCAAATCGTAACGTAAGTACTCATTACTCACCCAACCCACGCCCCCTAATTCTTCCGAATCTTAAAATGGCTTATTTCCTTTCCGGTTGAAATTTTCAATTAACTCCGGCACCCTGACTTCCGAACATCTCCCCATTCTCATTCCCACTCTCATTCTCCTGCTCACTGGAGCTAACGCTAACGTAACACACCCCCCTCCTCTCTCTACTAGTGCCTGTGGAATTGCACCAGACGGCACCCGCGTCTCAGAACCGGACTCGGAGCAAGAACAACCACAACAACGCAAATCTCAAGCTCCTTCAATCACGTCGAGCACACACACAGAATCATCGGATACAGCAACAGCCACTTCCTCCGGAGCCGAGTCCCGCGCCACTCTTCATAATGGCGACTTCTATCCGGATGATGATAGTGA